>JACXSJ010001166.1:0-42997 GCA_014851325.1 Pentalonia nigronervosa
TTTTGTAAAATACGTCTTGTTGCTTACAGAGAATTGCTGCAAATGGTTCGTCGCGGTCCGGCGCGGCGGGGCAGCGTCGCGCGGTATAGGAATCCGTACCCAAGCCGCGCGGCCAAAAAGTCGACAGCGCGGCTGAGATCTGAATCGCGCCGCGCCACGGCGCGACTTCAAACGCGTCCATAGGAATCACACCTTAAAATTCATGAAAGAAAAAAAGTCAACTTCCACACATATCAACACAATGATGAAAAATCATATAGAGTAGTAATAAGACACCTCCATTATTCTACGCCTGTTGACACTATAAAAGAGGAATTAAATTTCAAAGGTTTCACTGTCAGAAATATTACTAACGTTTTGAATAATCAAACAAAAAAACCCTTACACTCTTTTTCGTTGACTTAGAGCCTTCACCATCAAACAAAGATATTTTTGCAATAGACACACTCTATTACACAAAAATAAAAATTGAGGAGCCCCGTCCTAGACGCAACCTAATTCAATGCACGCGCTGCCAGTCCTATGGCCATACACAAGCATACTGTAATCACCAACCTAGATGTGTGAAATGTGGCGATAACCATCTATCAAGTGAATGTAAGAAAGATAAGGACTCTCCTGCAAGCTATGCTTTATGTACTCAACCACACCCAGCCAACTATAGAGGGTGCCAAGTACACAAGGACTTCCAAAAATTCAAACGAAACTCCGCACCAAAATCTACCTTGCGGGACCAAAACTCTAAACCAAACTTCTTCTCAACACTAAGCTCTTCAAAAGATCCACCACAGCAGGTCGTGCCAAACCAGATTAATAGCAATGAAAAACCATCTT
Organism: Pentalonia nigronervosa; assembly: GCA_014851325.1. Taxonomy (NCBI): domain Eukaryota; kingdom Metazoa; phylum Arthropoda; class Insecta; order Hemiptera; family Aphididae; genus Pentalonia; species Pentalonia nigronervosa. The sequence goes on from JACXSJ010001166.1 coordinate 835, forward strand.
ACGCCTACACAACTTCCAAAAAAAAAACACCATCTCGAACTCGAACACTCATGATCCAACAATCCCGCAAGCTCCAACCCTAACATCCTTCCTCCAAGAACTTAAATCACTAATAACTCCTCTCATTTCCCTTCTTGCATCACTAATTACCAAATTGTTCAATCATAATGATAAATAATGCAACAAATATTATTCTCTGGAATGCAAATGGCTTATCCCAACATAAACATGAACTACATATTTTTTACTTCAGAATAATATCCACGAAGCATGTATCACTGAAACTCACCTAACAAAAATACAAAAATTAAAACTTCCTGGTTACTCAATATACCGTGCCGACCACCCTGACGGTACGGCTCATGCAGGCTCTGCCATAATCACTGCCACTAACTTAGTTCACAACCCACACTCAATCAATCTACAAACCAAACTCCAGTCTGTTTCTATTCAAATTTTCTTAAACCACGTTCCGCTAACCCATGCTTTAGTCTATTGTCCTCCCAGCAAAAAAATCACCACTCAAGATTTTGCTCAACTTTTCATCTTACTAGGGAATAATTTCATTGCAGGTGGTGACTTTAATTCCAAACACCAATTGTAAGGCTGCCGTTCCACCTCTTCAAGAGGTAAAACCTACACAAAATAATTACCGATCATAAATGATCACACTTCGCACCTACTGGATCGACATACTGGTCCACGCATACCAATAGGCATCCAGATATTTTAAACTTCTTCATATAGTCCATCCCAAGTAACTTATCCCATTCTATATCTAACATCACAGATCTTTTCTCTGATCATACCCTAGTAAAGCTAGTCATTAATGATTAAATAAACCAAATCTCAATAAGATCTTCCCTAACCTTAGGCCCAATAAACTGGACCCACTACAAAAAGTACCTAAGCAACAATACAAAATTAGGCATACCTCTTAAAATTGCCACAGACCTTGAGCAAGCTTCTATCATATTTGTAAAAGTGATCCAATCTGCGGCTAAATTGTCCTCGCGCGCAAGTAACAACTATTTCATCACCTCTAACACTATTCTAGACAAATACTCACTTCCGGGCCACATTAATGAACTTTTAAGACAAAAAAGAAAAGTTCGTGCCAAATGACAAATCACAGGTTACCCTAACGACAAGCGGATCCTTGGTAACCTAACTAACAAAGTTAAAAGGCGACTCCAAAATCACAAAAAATCAAACCTATGATAGCTACATCTCTAACCTAAATCCAACAAATGGCTTATTTTGGAAAGCAACCAAAAAAATTATTAGACACATCGAACCCATTCCTCCAATTCGTCGCTCCGATACCTCCAAAATTACTGACGACGTTGAAAAGTCCAACGTTTTTACCGAATACCTTACTACAGTATTTAAACCAAATATTATACAAACTAATCCCCAGCATTCTGCCAGAGTGTTCGAGTTCTTGGATAGTCCACTTCCAATCTTTATGCCTGCCAAACTCACTACCCCAAATGAAGTTTTCTTCTATATAAAACATTTAAAACCTGGCAAAGCTCCTGGTCACGATTTTATAACTGCCCCATTTTTAAAACAATTACCACCCAAAACAATAATACTTTTATCATATATATTCAATTTTATATTCCGCCTCTCTTACATGTCATCTATTTGGAAACATGTTCAAATAATACTCATCCACAAACCAGGCAAACCTCCCGAAAACCCATCTTCTTACCGTCCTATAAGCCTTCTGTCTATTCTAGAAAAACTATTTGAAAAAATACTCCTAAAAAGAATTTCAAAAATTGCCACAGATAATAAAATTATACCTGATTTTCAATTTGGCTTCAAATCTAAACACTCTACAATCCACCAACTGCATAGAGTCGTCGATCAAATCTCATTAGAATTCGAAAGTAAAAAAGTCTGCATTGGTATTTTCCTAGATATCGCACAGGCTTTTGACTAAGTTTGGCACCCTGGCCTACTCTTTAAATTGAAATCATTTTTGCCTGCTTCGTATTACCTACTAATAAAATCTTATCTAAACCAACGAACATTTGCCACAAAAATTAACGGCGCTTTTTCCAACTCTCAAATAACAACTGTTGGTGTTCCCCAAGGCAGTGACATAGCTCCTTTTCTATTCAATGTCTTTACCAGCGACCTACCTCTAAACGAAAACACACTACTTGGTATGTTCGCGGATGACACTGCTATTCTTGCTACTGACAAAGATCCCATTCAAGCTGCCCAAAAAATTCAAAACCACCTAACTGTCCTAAACACCGGTTTCACAACTGGAAAATTCAAGTAATCCATCAAAATCCTCGCAAATTACTTTCACGCTTCGATCCTTAGAATGTCTTGCAACCTTTAATGGCAATGCACAAATTCCATCTTCCATGCAAGCAAAATATTTGGGTTTAATTCTTGACAAACGCTTTTCATGGGGTTCCCATTTAAAAAACAAGCGCAAAGCTCTCAATTCAAGACTTCGCCTTTTTAGACACTTACTCTGCTCATAGCTTTCATTAATAACTAAAAGAACAATATACATGGCTCTTCTAAGACCCATGTGGTACATGGCATACAACTTTGGGGATCAGCCAAATCCTCAAATACTAGAACAATACAGGTATTTCAGTCTATTTGTCTACGTTTAATACCAGGTGCCCCGTGGTGAATCACTTCATAAAGGCATATGCATTCCAACTTTAAACAACTTTGCCAAAACCACCTACAAAAAACACACAAAACATTCAGTACTCGCTCTAATCCTATAATCACTCAACTATCATCGAATCAAATTCCAGGTAATCCACTAAAAAAGAACTGGCGTAGAGACCTACTCTCTCCTTAAATCGCTTTCCACGGAGTGCCGCCACTGGGTGACTTCCCCCTCCTGATAATCAATCATCATTACATTTACTTATTGTATAACTTGTAAATACAGATTGTAAATATATAAAAATATCAATAAAAAAAAAAAGGTATTGTGGGCATTTAATATTTTCTACCCGTCGAAAAGGGTCATTGGCACATACATTTATTTATTTAATCTTATACGGAGTAAACTTCAATGTATACAATATAAATTAAATAATCAACAATATAATAAAAATTAATAACATATCGATTTATCGTTATGAAATTGACCATTTTGAGAAAGAAAATAATAATAAATAACATTAATGTACTATTTACCTAACGTACATAAACAAGTAGTTGATACCTACATATTAAATTTAATTTATTTATTTAGACTCTATAGAGTAGATAACCATATTATAATATATAATTATATACCTAATATACATATTAATATCCATTGACATGCACAACAGAATTCAGACCATAAGTCCATAATCCACAGCCACAAATAAATAATAATCTCTATGCATATAATACAAAATACTAGACAGACCTAATTATTTTTATAATAATTTCAATCGATAAACGATAAGACATAACATATAATAATAAATTAACTACCCAAGCGCACCATCAAAATAGTATAATGGATGTAGATTATAATTTTCGTGCGTCATTATTCACTACGTGCATCAATTTTACCTCTACAGTATATTCAATATTTCCTTATCTATTATAGCTACCACTATTGATGTTCTCGTAAACAATATTTTTAAAATTTCTGTTTCGATTGTAATTTTGTCGTGTACCTAATTAGGAATTTTATTCACAGAAATAATATTGAATATCTTAATAATTTCAGATAGAAATTATTTTTTATTTTGTCAAAATGTTGATACTGACAATTTTTAGATTTTAGAATAGGTAGGTACCTCAATGAAGCTAACCATAAAATCACGAAGTTTGTTGTAAATTTATACATTTTATGAGATTTTATATAAGACTTTGTAAAATTTCATTTAAAATATTTATTAAACAAATATCATGTAGTTTATAAAATATAAAAACAAACTATTTCTTTAGTTTAATATTATAACATAAATTACGCTTAAATAATACATAGATTTAACTCTGAAATGTATTTGAAACTATATATTAATATAATTAATAAGTATGGAAGAAATAACTAATTTTTAATTTTAAGTATATCACTTAACTACGGATACTTAAATTTAAAATATACTAGGTACCAAAATGGGTTGTCGGAATATTGGTATGGTGCATAGAATTTTTAACAAAAGACATGTTTAAAAACACGAAATACTGGTACTCTTCAAAATTTAATTTTCAGAGGTCCTATAATACATACAAAATATATACAATTTTAATAAATCATTATTCGTCAACTAGTGAAACTTAAATAATATGTTACAAACAAATGAATAAAAAAAATAATAGAAATAATCAAAATAAACATAAAATGTAAATACATAAAAAGTAGCGGTAGATAAAATAAATGTAAAATGTACAATAAATATATATAATTTATGAACACTATTTGATATATTTTGCTATATTATTTAAAAATTTCTCTTGATTAATTTTTTTATTTAAGTAGCTCTCACATTCTTTGTGCAGTTTGTCTTGCAAAACATTTTTTTTTTAAAGCTTTTAGACGTTAAATTATTGTGTACCTATATTTGATTCAAAACGGTTTTCAATCCGTGTTGTCGCTTCATCTTGATGGATACATTTAATTACGAACAAAAATGATGGATTATTTGTTCCTACAAGTTTATTGAAATACCTATTCCTACCTTCGCAAAAATTGTTCTGTTGTCATAATTTAAAGTGATTTCGTGTATATAGTTCATCACATTTATTGATTAATAGATTAATTTAACGTAATTTATCGTAATCGTACCGTATCCATTATCGTAATGTATTATCGGAAAGTATTTATCGTAAAGCATAGCGATTATTTTCACTCACCAAGTCATTCGTGGGTTTCCCATCGGTTGTCGATAAAAAAAAATTTAGAAATAATCGTTTACATTTTAGTCTTTTCATTTTCATAATATATGAGGATGAGACTGGCTTTAAATATTACGAGTGTATTTTTTTTTTAAAGTTTAGAAAACCCCGACTGCTGAGGATCGTACTAGTATTCCGCATTTATAAAGACCGTATTAGTTTTCCGTTTACAATCAAAATGTAAGGGTCAGTTGAGGATCAACTAAGTATCCCGTAACTTATTACCTTGGCTATTTATAGATAATATATAAGGTTTTTGCTTTGCATACAGGTGCTTAAATATACTAGATAGGCGGTAGCAAAATATAAAATCCTAGTGAAATAAAATTGTACCTAACTTAAAATTATATTTCGGTCGAACGATCGTGATATATATATATATATATTAGCAGCAATGAGAATAAATCCTACTCATATATACAGGGTTTGGAACATTCATTTAAAAAATAAATGCATTCGAATTCACATTCATTGAATTCAAAAGAGAATGCATTCTTTTCAAAAAGAATGTATTCATATTCACATTCACAAAAAAAGAATGCATTAAAAAAAAAAAATGTATTTTATTTTAATAAAACATAATGTTGAGCTTCACGAGTATTTTATAATGATATATTGTGCAGTATATGAGCAGTATACCTAACAAATAAGTAATACAAATTGAAATTATATACATTTTATACATGAACACTTTTATATTGTATGCCTATAAACTTGTAAATTAAACAAAATAAATAATAATTAACAACCATTCATGTATAAAATACTATATAAACACAACATTTATTATAGTAATAATTTATTACAAATGTAATAGGCGAGAAACATTCTTTTCACTTTGTCTTAAATTGTTCATGCACAGTAAATAAATATAAATAAAATGTAATTCATCAATATAATTATTACAAAACATGTTCTATGCTACCTATTATCTACTCTATGGTTTTGACTTTTGATCATTCACAGACTTTTATAGTTGTTGCAGTAGTGGTCATCAAGGTCTTAGACCGCAGTATTGGTGGACATGCCATAGTGATTAACTAATAACTTTAACCATTGAGTATAAATAGTATATTATCTATAACTAATACCAATGCTTAAGTTTGATAGAATAATATTTTTTTTATTTAAACTCAAATATTTTTAAATTTATTTAGTCGAACTGTCGAAGAATGCACTTTTACATTCAATTTAAATTCAAATTCGTATGTAAAATGAGTGCATTCACATTCATAATTCATAATGTAAAAATCATGGGTGTGCGCACGAGTGCAGCAAATGCTGCTTTCGCTGTACCTGACAATTAATTTTTGATTTAGTGGGCTGGTGAATATTTTTGAAAGGTTTATGTAGAATGAATTTATAATTAAATTAAAACATAAATATTATTCAAATGAAAAATGATAATACTATTTTATCGATACAAGTCTTAAAAATAGATGGGTTTTATATTAACGGAGAAATTCGACGTACATACTAGATTACAGATACAGACACAACCAAAATAATCAGTAGTGCAATAACCTCTTAACCAGCGCATCGATAAGAAAACAGTTTAGATGCCGATAATTAGTCATAATCAGTATTCACATAACCGAATCGACTATTATATATTTTGTAATTTAATAACGATATTTTGACCCTAGTGATCTGTTTATCATCGTTATGCCGAGTAAACGACTCGGTGGTCAGGGAGAAGTTTACTGTTGAAGACAAGTGAAAAGTGCCACAAAATAAACGATTTTTTTCAAGTTAAAAATAATCTTAAATAAATGAATTAATAGCAGGTAAGTGAAGGTATTATGACAGTAATGTAAGTTTATAAAATTGTACCTACCTATATGCATAGGTAATTAAATGATTTCATATTGAAATGATTATATTATTTATTAATTAATGGTTTATAGGTAGTTGATTTTATTTCTAATATTATATAAAGTGTTTCATATGTTTTAACATATATCTAAAGTTAAATTAATTTTCATGTTTTCTTAACAGATAATCAAAATGCAAAAGTTTTGTCTCATGAAGACTGTACGCTATCCAACGTTTTATTTATTAATACACAACTTAATGATTTTGAAGACAATTTACTTCCATCTTCATATTTTTGATACTAAAACATGATATCAGTTAATGCAGATTCTATTTTTCAAACAACTGATGTTCTCAAGGAACAAATTAAATTAGAATGGAGTTGAGTTGTTTCTGACTGTTTTGATAGGGCAGCAACAATGGTTGGTAGTATTTTTGGTGTTCAGCAAAATTTAAGAAAGAAAATAATAAAATTTTGTATGTACACTGTTATGCGCATTGTTTAAATTTGTCTCTAATCGATTATTTTTGCCAAATCTAGCAATAAAAATCCTTACCAAAATCTAGTTTTGTTTGATTTTTTTGGAACCGTTCAATTTGTTTAATCATTTATTGAAAGGAGTCACATGCATCATACTATATTTGAAAAAATAGCTAAAGAAAGTGGTGCTCACATACAAACATTAAAATCATGTTCTGTTACCAGATGGGCTTGCATGCAGAAGCTATGAAGGCAATAAAAATAATTAGGTGCAATACTTCAAGCATTAAAAGCAATCAAATGTTCAATTCCTGAAATGCATGCAAAAGGCCAAAGTCTTCTACTTCAACTTCAAAATTTCAATTTTATATTTTGTCTACATATGATGCAAGTTACCTTACAGCTAGTTTTGAAAGTAAGTTCTGCCTTACAAACACCAAGTTTAGAATTGTTAAATGCAGTTATGATAATTAAAACACTCAAACAGTCATTGATTTCATAACGAAATGACTCTCAACATTTTAAATAAATATTTAAAAATACAAAAAAAAAAAATGTGCTATGAAATTGATATCGAAATACCAGAAGTAAAAAAAAAAAAATCTAAAATACTTGATAAATCTGAAACACAACATAGTTTTAAAACTAAATATGATGAAATGAGAATTTTGGTATTTTATTTAAATTTGGACATACTTGCTAGTAGATTAAAAGAAAGATTTAAACAAGACACATTGAATGTAATTAATGTTATTGGTCTATTAGTCAACCTAGATGATGAAAATAAAACTTCAACTCATAAAATATTATACATATATTTTTTTAATTTCAGCTTTAGATTTATGCTGTGAAGTTAATCTTTTGAGATCTATTGAAGATACATCAAAAGATACAAATTCAGGTTCTGTACATAAATGGCTTGATTGGTTTAAACAGTAATGTAGACATGACATTTTTAAAAAAAAAATTTCACTGTCTTAAAATATTTGTGATAATTCCAGTAACTAGTTATAGCTATGAACGTAGTTTTTTAAAACTCACCATTATTAACAAACTAAGAAATACTGTGTCACAAGAGAGTTTGGATGCCCTTCATTTTTTGCTTGTAGAACAAGAACTTTTAATTGGTATTGACTTTAATGATAATTGATGAGTTTAAACATTTGCTATCTAGTAATTGCAGACTTATTTTGTAAGTCTCTTTATTTATTTTTATTTTATGTATCTCTTAAAAGTTCTGTAATGATGTTTACTTTTTTTATAACTAACGTTAACAGAAGTATCATCATCATGATACCCATCATATGATAGCCTTTACTATATATATATATCACACTACATAGACACAGATGTTTATGTTATAACATAGACATCTGTGATCTTATATTATTATGTCTTCATGATATTGTCCAAATAAATCGATTCATTGCTCAGACGACATATACCCGACTCCACCATAATCTGGATAACCGCAGTCGCCCTACTTACACCACCAGCAGCAGACACAAGTGATGTGCAATGTCTCGTAACGATTCTATAATATTCTGATTTCTTTAAGTTATAAATATATTCTTTTTTTTAAGTATTTCAAATAAATCAATTGTGTTCATTAATTAATGTTAAATTGTATCAGAAGAAATATTAGACATATTTCTTACTCATTCTCCCATCAAGTATATAATAGATTTGCAATCGAATTAAGGTGAGTTAATTCGTTATATAACTAAATCCTTACTTAAACATATATATATATATATATATATATATATATATATATATATATAAATGTATGTATATGTATATATGTATGTATGTGTATATTTGCTTGTATGGGTGTGCATACGTGAGAATAGATTATAATAGTAGATTGGAGTATGTATGCAATATATATATATATATATATATATATGTAAGTAAAAGAAGGTAAATACATATATACTATGTACATATTTCATTTTGCTCTACTACAGTTCCAATATTATGATTAATGTATAAATATTATTAATTACTATATGCTTACAAGTGTTATCTTGTTACCTATGCAATGTTTAATATATTTATAAAAGTATAGAGTAATATATTATATTACATAAAAATATTATTACTTTTTATTTACAATTTACTATATTTCTTATAACCATATTAAGCATAGACATAACATGATGAATTTATATGGTGGGGGGGGGCTATACCTTATAATGATTCAGGTACACAAGTGATTATATCAACATATAAAATATTAAATTTTTATACAGTGGGGTTGAACAGAATTTAAGGGGGGCTATAGCCCTCTTAGTCCCTCCATATTCTACGCATATGATAATAAGGAAAATAAGTGGGCTGCTTATTGTTCTGTAGGGCCGGTTAAAAATGTATGCTGCACCCAACAAAATCCTGCGCACGCCCATGGTAAAAATTGAATAAACTTATCATGAATTCATTGATTGGTAAATGAATGCATTCATATGAACGCATTTAATTGCATATATTCATTTAAAACTCTGCAAATGTGTAATAAAAGAAAGGTTAGGTGGCAGTTCGTCCCGATATTACTATAGTATATAATACATTTATGCAAATCATGTTTGAAAAAAATGCAATAGTTGGTAATCTAAATACCTAGTGTTTTATTTTATCAATAATATTTTTACATACAATACTCTGGTACCAATATAGATTTTAATAGGTATAGGTATATGCAAATATATATAAATAAATAAAATATATGATATAATATACTATATACATCATATACGTTATTAATTATATAATAGTGATGACTTAGAATATGTTTAATGTAGGTAGCCTCAGTAACGCTTAATCCTATTAGGTACTAGGTGTAGCAGTCGCCACACACTATAATAAGGAGAGAAGAATATATTCAAAGAAAATATTTAATAATTGTAAGTTAGGAAACATACTATATAAGTAACTTTTTGTTCACTTTTATGATTAAATTCAGTCACTTATTACTTTTTTTTTAAATAGTTTCAGCCACGTCCACCCACAATGTTACCTATATACCTTGGTATTTTAATATTGACCTATCAGTATTAACAATTAAATAACAAAAAAAGTTCATTAAATATTGAGTTTTGATAACTAGGTAAAATTATGTTTCACTACACCTGAAAAATATGGTCTTGGGCGTCAACGGGTTAGCCTAGTGTCTAGCTAAATAATACATTAACTTATAAAACGATTAATAAATAATTGTCGATTTCTCATTGTCACGTACATGTCCTGACGTACTACGTATACTCCATATAGGTATAGGTAACCATACTACATTTATATTACATAATATAATGCTTTATGCAAAAAACAAAACATACTTTATTCTATATACAATGGGACATCGATACAGTGTGCTGAGAAGGTATAATATACACTTTATAGATTTAAAGTCGACTGTACAGTGCGCGTTTTACTATATAATGCAGTTAACCCTTAGTCAGCACCAGACAGCAGCCACATTTGTGGCTGAGTGACATAGCTATTAATATTATTATTAACTGTGGACGCCAAACAGGGTTCTGGCTACTCTATGCCCAAGTTGCATATTTTACGAATTCCGTATTTGCATGTTTTCTTAAAATGCGTGTAACGCACGATCCTTTGGCCGAATAAAATATTTAGAAAATCGTGGAACATAACGACTTCAACCGTCAACAAATTTACTCAAGAATTGAGGAATTATCACATTATAAATGGTTGTAAGTTGTAATAAAAAATATTTGTGGACTTTGATATTCTTGTCTTATTTATTCTATATAATTAATAATATAATGTTATTTTAAGAACTTTGGAAAACATTGCCTACGACAAAAAAATAGTAAAATAATAATTTATAGAGATTAAAAATCGAATCAGGAGTGTGTAGATATTTTAAAATTGAAATTATCATTTTTATTAATAATTTTTTAAGCATATGTATAATAGTAGGATTTATTAAGGAAATTATATATTATATAAACTTACTATACTATCTGTATCGTATTATGATAATATGTATTGCTTTAAGTGTATATCTATACTTAAAAGTGGGCATTATGTGTAGTTAAAAATTTATTTTATTAAACTTTTACACTTAACTATCTAGTTAGGTCTTTAATGAACTCAATAACCTTAACTAATTAGATTATTGAAAAAAAAACAATGTAAACATTAAATAAAGAACATGTAATTTGTTTATAGTTTATACAAATGTATTACTGTGTTAAAAATTACAAGTTAATAAAATATATTTTTTATTTAATGACACAGTCATATAACGAACGTAGACGGTGACAATCCTAACCAAATTTTTGACGACCACAGTCCCCATAGAAAAGATTTAGGAATCGCTAAATCACTGAAGTCCAACAGGTAGGACTCAAAAGCAATATGGTCAGTTCCCAAGGCGTTTTAAAAACCTGGCGCCTATGTCCTGGCATGCCTTGGCTGACGTCGAAACACTCGGACGCCACTGCCGCTTCGCCATACCTCCGTGTCCTGGATGAAGTGGTCGACAAGTTAAAATAATTGTAGTTAACCGCAGGGATCAGACCAGTCGATCAAACCGGAGCTCGGCTCGACGAATCGTGAGGGTCGACTTTCGACGACTCAATTTTGTAATGCTTTTGACTATCTATAGACAAGTCTTATCCGGAGTCTATCGTGTAAATCAGTCTTGCCTTAAAACAGATCGAAAAAGTCCTTGGCGTAAACAAGTCATTACATTATTGCGTTAAAATCAAGCGAGGATTTGCCGAGTCTATAAAGGTACGTTTTCCTCACAGCGTCAAATAGCGGAACACCTCGGCATCGTGACCGCCGTGTCTGATGCCCGATTATGTTCGGATCCGGTAGTAGTTGATGCTGGACGCTGAAGGGAAAACGTACCTTTTAGACTTTTTGTGACCATCGTTCTCAATCCCACCAAAATTCTGTTTCGAAATACTCATAACTCGTGCACTAATAGTTTTCAATCTTTCTGTAACATCGTTACATAGCCAGTTGGTGCTATTAATTTTGGCTTGAACGCCATATTTATATTTGTCTTCATCGCGAAATACCGATGAGTTTACCTCTTTACACGTTCAGCCGGCTCTATTACCGATTTAAACCCAGTACCTACGTAAAGTTGCACTTCTACGTTATTACCGGAACCCTCTTGATGTCAGTATATAATGATGTGATCGTACTCGGTCTAGGTGTCTACGGTGGAGTTATGGACGCAAACTGTGAAGTTGTATTAGTAGCCATTCTACCGTTTTTGTGCAAAAATAACTTTTAGCTCCTTCTTGTAGTAACCGATATGGTTTTTCCCGATCGGCACAACTGCAATTGTCTAGTGACCATATTGCAGTTTTGGTCTTCGGCGTTAAGTGTGCATCTTCATAAATGTTTATTTTCTTTATATACATAGTATTCAATGTGATTTCTATAAATAAATATTAGGTATAGGTAGTTGATAAGGGCACGATACTGTAGTTCTGATTCTAGGTCAATTGTATTACTGTCGTTTGTTTTAATTGGTGTTTTTCGAACGCCATGGCGGTGCAATACAGGAGTTTGATCAACATTCGCATGAAAATCTTAAATTAATCGATGTTAATCGAAATTAGTCTGTTGCATTCATATAGTTATTTTTTATATTATTATGAACGGATAGTAAAGGTAATTATTTTTGCTATTAAAGTCTTGAAGTCTAATGGATTATTTTTATTTCGTTTAGTTTCTTATATTATATTTTATGACTTATTTATAAAAATGCACTTGTATATTTTATATACCTAACGCAATGCGTATCGCTACGTCGTAGGCAAGTACTAAATAGGAGCGCACAGGCGCGGCGGCCGCGTTTCTATTTGAATCCGAATCTGCACTCGGGTCGATGACACGCGCGGGTTACCCGCTAAATATAATGACGTTACGTAACGAAAATGCGAAATGCACGGGGATTACGACACAGTTTAATTATTATTAATAGCGTCCAACCGGGGGCAACGATCGTTCTCGATGTCGACATCGTACACGTAACCACCGTTGTCGGTAGCGCATTTTCGGAAATACTCGAACACTGCTTGCACTTGACCGTCGGACGCGGCCATCCCGATACCGGGCACGTGGTATCCGGTCTTCGGTCCATCGTCCGTGGCAGCTGCTGCCAAGCGACGGGCCAAAATTGATTCCAATGACATGCAAACTTTGTTTCGCTGCAGTTGATCCCCGCCCGCTGGTGGAGCCGGAGACGCGTCCAGAGATCTGCTAGTTTGGACCACTCTTGGTTTGCGGGCAATTACGCCAGCGTCTGGAAAAAAAATGTGACGTGTTAGAAATGAGAGTATCTTATTGTACGCAGTGCTTCATCACTAAGAAAAATATATTAGGAGTAGATACCTACAACGCTGATGATATACAGAATTTATTTATTTGCGTTGCTATTAGTACATTAGTAAACATAATAGTAAATGTGAGTGAATACGATCAAAGCTTATTGTTATATTTATACGTCAATGATCAATCTGTTAGTATAAAGTTTGTACACATTAAGTATAAAGAAAAATATTTGCATTAATTTTTTAGCGCGTTACGTTGGAATGAAATAAAAAAAAGTAGGCAGGTATGAGTCTCAGTAATAATTAAACTTGGCAGGAAGTACTTTTTTTTCACCTAAACTCGATGTCGTGTTAGGTGTGCTTTACACACTTGAGCAAAGTGTGATATATATATTATAGGAATTATTATTATCGAGTTTCAAGATTGACTAACCCTGATAAGTATTCTGAATTCAAGTACAATAATCATATATCATATAATAAATCGTACCATAGCAACTATACGACTGACCTGTGCAATCATCATCAGCCAAAAGTGAACAATCTAATTTTGCGAGGTACCCGTAGAGCTTGCAGGCGACGTCCACGTGCATGAAATAACCGTCGGTGGCTAAGCACTTACAAAACGCTTCGCAGCACAACAACATAGTTTCTTTTAGCGACTGAAACAATAAAAAATGTATTTAATCAAATTAATAACATGCCATAATTTGTTTCCTATATCTACATATTGTCATTATTATGAATATTTATAATTTAACAATTTATTAAACTTTTTTTTTGTGAAAAGCAGAAAAACTTATGAAAAATCTCGTGTTATAATTTCAAACCTTAGATTTAAATAAAACGTTTTTAATGAATTTCTAAATCAAAAAAATGCAAATTTTTATGATTTTGTCATATTTTGTCGAAATTCTAACTTTAGACGTTTGTTAAAAACTATTGCAGTAGACTTATGCTCAACTTTATTTTTAAATTTTCACTAACAAGTTATGAGGAACCTTGTATTAAATTTTCAAATTTTTGACAAAGCTAAACAATTTTTTAATTGTTTAATAATTATAATTGTAATATACAATTTTAACCTACATATCAATGAATATATTATTAGTAGAGACCGGATTTTGCATCAAATGCATGATACTATTTTTAACATCATATTCACAAAGTCAATGGGTGTTCATAAATCATTACTTGAATGATTAAATATCAAAATTGTATGCTGCATATCTGCATATTTTTATAAAAAAACGTATAAGCATACGTTTAACAATACATAAAGGTGTTGAGTAAAAAAAAAAAGATTATTACTAACTGTTATTGTTTTTTCAATTAACATACCTATCACATTAAATTTGTCGTACTTTTTTTTTTATTACCAATGCACTATTTAATTTTACTAAAATGTTATTTACTTGGTTTTTACAATATTTATTACAAAATGTATTAATGATTAAAAATTAAATGAAAAAAATTAACCTACGTATTATTTAAAACGCTCATATTCACCAATAAAGATTAAATATTACATTTTTGTACTGCATATGTGTGCTATATTATACATTTTACTTTTTGTTTATAACAATTTTAACAAAATTAATAATTTAATACAATAAAAATGTTACATATTTTGTGTATTTTAAGTTTATATCTGAAACATTTTAAGTGTTAACTTATATGCATATCCTACAATTTAAAAAGTATATAAATCCGGTCTTTAATTATTAAGTATATTGTATTTCAAAATCAAATAAGTTTTAATTATTGTTATGCATTTGGATACAACTTAATATTCTTAAACTTAAATAAAAATACAAACTTTATCTGTATCAGTTTGATATTTCAATATCAACGAGAAATATATATTAATTATAATAATTTAATATGGACAAAGAATTAACAGGGTATTGATAATTGTTAGCGACAGTATAAAATATCATAAATTAAAATAGTTATTAATGATGAACTACCATTAAACCTCATGGTTACGGTCATAATATCTTATCAATTCTTTCGATTTCTGCGATGTCAATACATTTTTATCAATTATAAGCAGGATAATTACAACGTGAACACATCATTGTATGGAGAAATAAACCAACACGAGTTCGCATAACGATATTATACAAGAATCAATGAAGTTGCATGGATGTTGATAATCTTTGTTTGGTGCTAGGTAATATTAGTTAGATAGACCGGAGAAAATATGAGTGATGATGACGACGTTTCCGATTTCAAATTAAAAGCATTCAAATAAACGATCTCACCTATAGCCGGAGGACGCATGTGGATAAGAAACTGTACCCGCGTGATGTATGCGACAGGTCGTTCAATCAACGTTACAACTAATTGACGGTACACCGGTGGTCGCATATTGTGGTTGTTTTATCACTTACTTGTATAATAATATAATCAAACGAGTACCGTGCTATAATAAGTGACGTATCGTGCATAAACGATAGATGTGTATATTTTACAAAATATTCTTTCGAAGATAATAAATTAACTGATAAAGATAAACCTAGTTTACATTTAATAAGTTCACAGTAAACCGTATCTATTATAAACTTATAAATAAGCAGAATTTGCAAATTTCGTGTATTCCCTTATAAAAACTATAGACTTACTTCTATTATAAGTCTATGATAAAAACCGTGTGTCTTAGTTTTCCGTAAATAGGTACTGGCCGATAAACTACATAATATACTTAGCGGCGGTAGCCATAAGAAAAAAAAATACAAATAACATATATAATTAAAGCAGTAAGATTTCATTGTTTTCTTAGTATTAAATATATTAAGTTACCACATTGTCTGTTTACTAATTTTATATACCAAATAAATATTTAAAGTGAGAATGTGTTATTTTCATTTTAAATCATAATTAATACTGAATAATAATATGAAAACTTTATAATAAATTATAAAATACTTTTTGTGATATCACGTCGTATCTATAAAAAAGATGAAAAAATGAAAATAATATTATGATGATTATTTTCAATTATCACCTACAAATCTGTTGACTGTGGTAACTGGTGACAATATCAGATAAATGGAAGAAGCCATAGGTAGGAAGTCATAAGATGAAATGTATAGGTACTTTATAAGCATTGGTTATAAATATTATAATCCATTTTGCTATAAAAATATATCAATACCATAAATATAATTTAGTCTTTCTAGTATATTTGATTACCAACGCGATTGCAATTTTTTTATAATATTATCAATTATATTTTCATCAATGTAATAGATTATTTATTTCATTTATATATTTTAAATAATATCTATGTTTATAGATCATCTGGTCTGAATTCTAACAGGTGCTAAAGATCCCGGCACCCATGTGCATGGAACCTATGTGGATATAGGTTCATAGAACATAACAATATATTAGTAATAATATATTAGTATACATCAAATACATTTTTCGTGTCGCTTTATTCTGAATCTAAAAACAATCAAGTGTAGTGTTAAATGTTCTGATGGCAGTATTTAAAAAAAAAAATCGATTTAATTTTTTCCTATTATTAAGGGTAAGCATCTTCTAGATTTTATATTGCCTATTACTATGAACTTTTATAGGTATCTATATAGATATTTGAATTTAAACAGTTATTATTTATTAGTGTTATTAAATTATCTATGTAATATAGGTTGTATTTTGTCTAGGTACCTATATATTATTATAAATAGTAATTAATCTTACCTTTGTCCAATGTCCAAAAGTTATACCCAAAAATTCTATCATGTCCACGTGTTCAGCACGAAAATTCCCAATCCTATAAATTTGTTTTAATAGATTGAAATCGAGCGATAAGTCCGACCATACTTCTTCTATTCTTTCTTTAGTGCCTATTGTGGTACCTAACTGAAACAATTATTATGAACAAATAATTAAATTATTTACAGTGTATTCAACTTCACGCATACATAATTGATCACTTACTTGAAAAGCTAATATTCTGAATAGTGTTCGATCTTGTTTTTGAGTAGTGACAATTTTACTGTGAGTACCCAATGAAACATATTGATCTTCTGTGCTTTTAAAATATTCTGCAGACCAACTTACAATGTCTTCAGGCTGAGATCGGATTGCGGCTTTCACATATTTTTTTAATATTTCCGGTAAACTGTCGGGGACGATTATCGAATTCATTTTTATTTTTCAAAATATTTGTATCAATTATTATTATGTTGTTATGAAAAATAATGTTTTGACAATTAACACTATAGCGGTACAGTGTGCAGATTTAAACAATTTTTTTTCTGAAAAAGCGTAGGTATTAACACAAAAATGGATAAACATGAATATGACGTAGTACAACGAAGTACGGTTCTGGTCTAGAAAGGGTACGTGAACAGTGAACACACTATTACAGTCTTTCACCCGTCCATACGCCGTAACGTGGTGTTTTGATATTTGTTTCTATGGTTCTAGGACCAAATCGATTTTGTTGGAAGAAAAACCCGAAAACTTTGTAAAAGTAAACTGTTACATACCGTAATATGCGTATAATATGAAACGATAATTAAATATTTTTTATTTAAATACATTCACTTAGATTAATTATAATTTATAAGTATTAAGTTAAATTATTAAATGTTGGTCAAATAAATGTGTAGTTTATTTAAACTTTTTACTAGGTAAAGAGTATTTGTAATACTTACCTACCTATTTTAATTTAGTCAATAGTCGATATGTATAATTTTGAACATAGGAATATTATATTATTTAATTACCACAGTTTTTTATCCTTTATTTATAAGATTTAATATATAGGTTTATTAGATTTATCATCAATTATTTTAATATATATTTTAGATTTTAGAGAGAAGTGATAAATATATTGATTTTACAATGATGTATTTTTTTTTAATTATGTCTGGATACACTATCTTTTTATATTAGAAAAAATACTTCAATTTTCAACAGTTCACATCAATATCTTTGCTGATATGAAAGTGAATTTAGTCGGTATTTTTGGAGGTTAAGTAAAAATTTCACAGTACTTTTATTAATAATTGGAAAAATAAGAATATTTATGAAAAATCGGCTTTTAACACAATCAGTTTTATTATTTTGCTGCAATTCAGAAACAAATATCCGTAGATACTTGAAATTTTCACCAAATGTTTATATAAGCATGTTCTATATATTGTATAATTTTCAAAATATATTGATTATTTTTTATATATTTTAACACTTGCAATTTTTCCATAAATGTCGATAAAAAAAAAAAATGTTTGCTCTATTGAGAAACTTAAAAATTTAATAGAAGATTCATATTATTAAGTAGTTGATAGAGAAATTTAAGAGTCTAAAAAATATATAAACGCAATTTTTTTTAAATACTGTGATGAAAATAATAATTCACATATAAATAAGTTATTATTCAAAAAATTATTTTAGTGATTTTGTTGTCATTCAAAAAAAATATTTACTGGGTCTTGAAACTTTTACGCATATTATTTTGTTTTACTATCCATAATATATTTTATGATACCTATTTGAATTATACTCTAATCAATAAGACATTTTAATTATGTATATTTGTTTAAATGTATGCACGTCACTTCTAATTTTTGTTTAAATGGTAGTTTTGTTATCGCTAAGAAGTTTTTGTGCGAGTGAGAATCATCGTTTCTCTCTCCGCCATGTCATATGATGGCTATAAAAAATGTTAAGTGTAAATAAGAATGTCCGTATTCATATGTTTAATATCAATGATTTTATAATTTCTCATGTATTAGAAGGAAATAATATATATATGGATAGAACTTTTCCGTACTAAGACCATACACGGTATTTAGTTAATTTGATTTCAATTAATTGCCATACTATTTCTTTTTTTATTATTATTATTATTATATCTATTTTAATATTTTTCATATTTTGTCTCATGTTATTATATTCTATATTATTATTATTTAATAGTGGTGAGGATATTACAATTTTAATCGTATGTAACACTTGGTGTTAAATACATATACTTACGTGTTTTCACAATTCGCAGAGGTAACGTAAACAAACGGTTTGCTGATTATTTACTGATACCTACTACATAATATTATGAAGTTTGTTTATTGTCAAAACGAAAATGTATTATATCAAGAATAACAAAAACACTAAACCGTTGAAAAAAGTTATTTAGAGATAGGAACAAACATTTTAGTAAACAGTAAACAGTTTTGACATACAATTATCGTAAAAACGGTTTTTCATTTTTAGTAAACTGTTTGCAATCGGTACCCTTCGCGTATCGTGTGGATTTTAGTATTATACAACCACTTTAGTAACTAGTACCTAATACCTATGCTCTTCAATCATAAATTAATATAATGCATGTCCTATTCATGTATCTATAAGGCTATGTACATATACAGTATTACGAATAGACCCATTAACAAATTTTCGATGTGCAACAAATCTACAATCTATACCTATTGATGTCTAGTATCTTAAGAAACGTTTAAAAACATTAATTTTTTTTTTTTGAGATTTTGTGTTTATGAATAAATATTTTTTGCTAATATTTTCATTTATTTTGATCATGACCAAAAGACGAATTATTATAAAACCATAATAAATCAATAATCGATAGGGGTATCGCACTAAAATAAATTACATTTATATAATATTATTATCCTTTGTTTTAAATTTTTTAAATTCTGAGCGGAGCAAGAAGGTATTGATTTAACAATGATTTGTTTTTTTATGTTTGTCATCACGTTTTGGGGCAGTAAAAGTGCTTCAATGTTCTTTATCAGCATCTTTTCCGGTAAGAAAGTGAATCTAGTTGGTACTTTGTGGGATTAAAAGTAAAAAATTCTCAATAGTTTTCAAACGCGTAGGGAAAAACAACAAAAAATTAAGAAAAAACGGGATTTTTTACGCGAAGCCAATTTTTGACAATATTGATTTTATTTTTTGGTGTAACACTAAAAATAATAACATAATTGGACATTCACGCCATGTAAAATAACGATTTCTTCTCAAAAAAATTTGGTTAAATATTTTTTAATAAATCACAAAATAGTTGTAGAAACTTGAAACAGTCCATTATTACTTAAATAAAGATTTTATATGTACATTAAAAAAATATAAATAAATAAAATATTATTATTATTTTAATAAATATTTTATTAGACATCCTTACTTACAATAGGTAGATTGTGCGAATTCACGGATAACTGAAAAAGGTAGACACGATTTAGGATTTTTACCGTTTACATAAAAATAAAATTAATTTTTATCGAAATCTGATATTTTTCATTGCATTGCTTGTTTATAATATTGATACCAATACATTGCACATAATTGTAAACGAGTTAAAATTGAGAGCAAACATAAGTAGGTATCTACTAAAATCCTTTTGATGTAAAAAACTACAAACAATGCGAAAAACAAATTTTTAAAATCGTACACTTGAAAAATATTTACATTATGGCTTTTTTGAATTCATTAATGTTTAATTAATAAAATAAGAATACATATCTATGTCTTATACATTATAATTTTGATTTTATGCATTTCAAATATGTACAATGTACTTGTCTACATTAGTAAATTTTGAATGAATAAATAATAATAATCTTTATAGGTAGTTTTTTTAATTGCAATGAAATTTGAAAAACCCTTAATTGCTGTCTATTTTTATTAAACAGATTTCGTACAAAAATATTAAAAATATTGTTAGATATTTAATAAAAGTCTAAATGGAAAAAAATAGGCTATTATATATCCTATAGCATGTTTAAAATGTTTCGTAGTAGGTAAGTATGAAAGTACATTATATTTATAACGAGTTTACTATGACAATAAAATAAACAATCCGTTTATTTTATATTTTTCATATTATATACTTTTTTGAACTTAAAAAACTTTTATAGTAAGGCATTATATTACAGTCGCGTGACTAAACCAGTCATGGTTTTTTTTGCAGATTTATATATACGATTCAGGGGTTTACAATTTTTTAAAAATCAGTTGGTTTATTTTTGCATCTTTGTGAAGTGTGAAATTGAGAATAAAGAATTATAATTAAAACAATTAAAATAATGTTGTTTGCAAAATAATTTTTCAAAAATATTTATTTAAAGAAGATAGGTACATAAAAGTTTAGGACAACCTAATAGAATATTAACATCATCTTTAAGACTAATACAATTTCTATACAAAAATAATTATACCTTAACTAGATATGTGTATATTATTCTTTTTTATATAATATATAATAGACAAACAAATAACATTTCACCTAACCAATGTATTTAAACCTAGACGTTCGTGATTTGAACTACAAGGAAATGTTGGGAAACATTTGTCACGCATACGACATTTAAGACACGATACTCCAATAAATTACTGTACATTATTTTGTCTCATGCTTAGGTTTACTATGACATTTTGTTTATCCACCAAAACGGTTCACTAGCTACAACGTACGATAATGAGTAAGTCTTTTCGTCATTATTTATTGTAAAATATTTTATAATATGTGCGTAAGTCATATTAGTACTATATTTTAAACAGCTAACTCTTAATTAGGTAGTTATAATGCTTATTAAGGCGAATATGATCATAATATTTTAATATTAGATTAAGATAACGACTATCTAATATATTTTTTGTACGAAATAATGTATTTATGTAACTATACCTTAAGATTATCTAAAATTTTAATTTTTTATAACATCATTATGCAGGGTTTTGTTAATAAATGTTGAGAGGTAATATTTAGACAAAATGTCTGAAGGAAATGACAATCCACAAGATCCACGACCTGAGTTTTTTGGAAACTATATTATAAAAGCTCTGAAAGTTAAGTCTGAAAAATGGTTTAGACTAATGGTGACAGAAGAACAGGGTTCAAAGGTTTACAACTTCTTGGATAATCCGGAATGCATTGTTTTAATTATATTTCAGGTAGGTACCACAGTTAAATCATACTTTTATAAATTTGAAATGTCAAAATGAAATAAGAACTGCTTTTATATTTTAATTGAAATTAAAGCTATAATTATTTTAGTAACATCACAAATACTTTAAATAGGTAATAAATTGTCGCATTCTAGGGAATCGATTAGCTATCTAGTGTTAAAATTTAGAATATTTTTCAAAGTTTAAACGGTCGTATAAATTGTGATTTAAGACTTTTATTATTTTATAGTAAATAGTTGAAATATTAAAATAAAATTAACCGTATTGTATTTATATTCAATTTTTTTTTTAAATCCAAATTCTACATTTTATCATATGAATTTTAAACGATCCGAACAGGATACAATTACCAGATGAAAAGCGTACATTTCATTTAAGTTGTTAGTATGTGTACTTAATATTATGAACTATGATAGATTCAATCAAACAAAGATTCTGAGTTCGGTTTCAGTAGGTGTTTGACTTGATACGCTGCCTAAACTGTTTATAGGTATAACTGTACAAGGCTATTACACATTTTCATATAGGTCATGCTATAAACACAACGAAAAATAAAAATAATAAGTCTTAGAACATTATATATCTATTTGAAAGAAAACATGGTTGAATTTGATTGAAAATAATTTCACTCTAATAAATAATTGGTGAAACCGCATTACAAGAAAATTTTCAATAAATCGATTTCGTTTTACACATTTAAAAACATGTAAATGGTAAATTTCATTATTGTTCCGCTAATTTCAGTAATTTTTTTTACATTTATATAAGTTATAACTATAACATAAAATAATATTATTAAAACAATAAAACAATAGGTAGTGGAATCCTGTATAGACCATATATTATCGGAAAATGTCACAAGAACTATTTATCCGGTACCAATAATTCGCAAAACTATTACTAATACATAATATAAGGTAGTGGAGTACACAGAATTTTTTCATAGGAGGGAGGGGGCTTGAAAATTATTCCTTTCTTACAGTTTTCATAACTTACAAGATTATGTTTAAAAATTAAGTAAATGCTTTCTTAGTTTTTACTGAAGAAGTTGTTATAATAGCAGTTCAAAAATATTAAAGATACATAGGTTTGTTTTTTTATAAGCATTTTAAGTTCAAAGTTTGACAAAATTCATCAAAAATATGAAAATTTGGAAATTATTTTGTAGTTATAAAATTTAAATTTTTTAATTTTTATAGCCGAGGTTTTAAAAATTAAAACTATTTTTCTCATAAGTACTATACCAGTACTATACAGTTTATACTATGCCAAATCAAAAAATCTAAAAAATAAAAAAAAAAACACGTGGTTTTTTTATTAGATATTTTAAGTTTATATTTGGACAAAATTAGATACTTATTTGAACAAAGAATAACAATTTAAGTTAGGTATCTTGTTATTTAAAAATATTATTCGTGGGTATCTATTTGAAACTTTTATGCATATTATTATATTTTATACACACATTTTCAAATGCAATGTTTTTGGCAAAAATGAACTAGCTTACTATATTACTAATAGTAAAATTAACTAACAGAAATAATATCATAAAATATACTCAAACTCTGTTCTGCGAGAGAACACGCCGATTTTCGTCGGGCCACAGATTGTTCACTCGCTGAACAGAGTATAGTAATATAGACTAGACCATCTTCGCTCAGAATTGATTTTATTTTTCGTATATGATGATTTTAAATCTTAGAATTCTAATTTACCACACTGAACAAGTGACCTAGTCGACATTTATTATACAGTAAAGTGGTATCCACTGGCCCATTCTTTATATTTTATATTGGCTATGGCTAATCCATTAAGACTTATATGAACGTTCTTGCTTACTAGTTTACTCCAATTGAAACTTAATAAATATAAGACAAAGAATAAATAAATAATTATACGGACAATGGTGAGGGTCCTTTAGCCCCCTCCCCCCTCCTGGCTTACACCACTGTATTAAAAGGACTAAAAACTAGCATGTTCGTTCTACTATAAGAAAAATGATAACCGATAAAGACAAATAAACAAAAACTTATAAATCTTATGTTATACCAATAAAATTTTGTTAATTTTTAATCTAAAATATTGTGTATACAATTTACTTATAATTTTATCATAATTCAAACTTTAAACTTTGTAATTTGTAATTGTCTTATTTAATTTTTAAATTTATACATTTGCGCACAATATAAATGAACACAATACAATATTATGAATAAATACAATATAATATCTTTCTTAGATTTATACCTACCTTCTTTAAACATAACTTGTAATGAAGGTTGGGAGTTAATATTAGTTACGATAGAATATTACACTAAATAGTTTGGTTATAAGTAGTTATAATACCATTATAATATTATATTCTCTATAAAATATTTAATTACATATTCCCTAAAATGTTATACTTCTAAGATTATAGGATATAAGTAAATAGATCCACTATGGATAAATTAGTAATCTGAATAAATTATTATTTTGTAAAAATATGTACTTTTACCTTCTTATTAATTTATTTCTAATAGTTCTGTTGTGCTAAGTACGATACTTATCGATAATAATATTAAAACTGAATAAATAATTTAGAATATGGCGGCACAATTATTTGCTATGGACAGTTTTCCAGTTCCTCTGAAAACTAAAGCAATATATTTTGTGAAAATTGCTAAGGTCGTTGTACCTAAAGACAATCCAAGTTCAGTTCTCATTATTGGTGATATGGCGAGCAAGCCTATCGAACAATTGGCGACTATTGTAGATGACGTAAGTAAAAGTTATATTAATTCTTGTATTTCACGTTTAACATATAAAATGTGATATATATATATATATATAATATGTACGTCAAACAATATTAAATATTAAAATATAAAAAAAAAATATGATCGTTTTCTATAACTAATATTTACAGCGTTTTAATTTGTTCTCTATTATTTTAGGTACTCTATGGCCTGTAAATATTATATATTTTAAATATTAATTGTTATTCATATATTTTAAAATATAATAAAATAAATTGTTCATCTACTACTGAAGATGAAAATAAATGTATGGTAAAACCTTAATAGTTCTCGTTCTGTATGAACTACACAATCGATTGCATAAAATAAAACATAATAATTTCGGAAGCTTTACCTTTCTTGTAATACATTGTTGCAACTTGCAACATACTTCCACACCTATCAAAGGATTTATAATTTTACCCAAAATGTGAAACGATTGCGGATGCATTTTGCATTGCCAAGTTTTCATCTAAATTAAGTTAAGAGCAACATTTCAAAATTTACTACCAATTATATTTTAAAATGACTAATATATTTTGGTAATTATAAAAAAAAAAATTGTAAAAAATGTTTTGTAAACCGCTGTAATAAAATAAACATAATAGAGCGTTTAAAATGTCATTAAATGGGTATATTTATTTATTAATTATATGATTTATTAATAATAATCGTATCTCGAACATGGTTGACCTATTATTTCTATAAAAGAAAGTCGATGTTTTAGATAGGCATGTTTTTTTTTAATATTAGGAATAAAATTATAGTTTTACAACATATATACTATAATAATATAAGTGTTATAAATAATGATAAATTTTAAAAATTCAATCTGTGACCGTAGGCTTATGGTCACTCTTATTTTACACTCCGGGCAACCAAAAAGCGTACAATAATATAATATGTTTAAATTTCGATTGTGGTAACAATATATTATTTAAATTAAAATTCAAGATTTTGGAATGATTTATTTTTATAACGATTCGAGACGATTTTCGTTCACAACATAAAATTTTATAGTAATTAAAATAACATTATATTTACGTTATTCAAACGAATCCAAATAATTGAGATGTTCCTATATTATTATCTAATATTATATTGTTTAAAAAATACGTAATTCATAATAATATGTCATTCGACTCAATCGCCTCGGAGTAAGGCATACCTAGATATATGAGTAAGTCACGTATACACGCTACACGTATACCTAATATATCATATTATTTCAAGTCGGTCGCTACAGGTTTATTGTTTCCTGTCTGCTCTGCTGATTGTTCATTATGTTATTATCGTTCTGATTACTCTGTCCATGCTATAATATACGGGTGGCTCATATTTGTATTCGTCACACGGCCACAGAATATATTATGTTTACTATTTATACCTACAACCGTCGCGAAAGTGAAAAAAAAACGCTGTCGGGGAGCTCAGCGCGTAACGTGCTTGGAACAAGACAATACAATATAATATTATTATAATACCTACGCAACTACGCTGGTTACAATAAGTACGGTTATGACCTTGTGGTAACACACATAGGTTTTGGATACGTACCATAGCTAGTTATTATTGCAATATTGCTGCAGTAGGTATCTGTAAACATTCCATGGTAGTCTTTCATCAAATGCGAGTTTGGCGTATCGTCTTTGTACTCTTGGCGATAAATACAAAATATAATATAATATAATATTATTATTACAGATTATTTGAATAATGGTTATTGGTTATTATATTGATCGTTTATTTTCGGTTTAATATTTCTGATACAATATTATAATAATATACATAAATAATATATAATACATTGTACAATGTACATGGTAGAGCCGTTGTAGTAACACGCGGCAATTTCTTCGACGAGTTGAATAATATTAGGCTATTATCTTTAGTAGTGACGTATTTAGGGGAGGGGGTGGTTAGAGGGAGCGATTACTCCGGCGACATTATTTTACGTTTAATATATTGTTTTACTATGATGTGTTTTTTTTTGTGTCTTTGTTCTCAAAAATTGGTTGAAAAAATGTTTTTATTTTCAATTTTGGGGGTGATTTCTAGTAGGAAATCGGATCTAGTTGGTATTTTTGAGAGGTAAAAATTGAAAATTACAGGTAATTTTTAAAAACGTCTTGAAAAATAACAAAAAAAAAAAAAAAAAATTGAGAAAAACCGGGAATTTTTAAGCAAAACCAGTTTATGATAAAATCGATATTGTTATTTTGTAGTAACTAAATAACAAAATATGACCATAGATACTTATAAATTGGAAAATAACTATTAAAATATCTATACATAAATAGTCATTTTGTTCTTATTTAAAAATATTATTATTGGGTACTTACTTTTGATAGGTTTATATTTGTATAAACTATAATTTTATAAACATATTAACATTTTCAAATATAATGTTTTCGGCAAAAATTAATTCAACCTATTGTATTACTAATAATAAAATTAATTATTTTATTAACTATATAACATAAAATACATTTAGTAATATAGGCTGACCTAGTCAGTTTTCATCACATTAAAAGTGTTCTACTGTACCATTAAATATAGCTGATCTATTACAATTTTAAAAAATTTTTTAGTGTTATATAATTTTTTAGGGTGGGGGTGAAAAAACAGTACCTAGGCGCTAAATTTTTGAATATGTCTTTGACCTATAGCAAATATTTAATATAATAAAGATTATAGACTATTATAATATAGCTGATTTAACTGAACACTGAAAAGAATAACATTTTGTATGTAGCTTGAACCCTGGGGTGTATTGTGTATATATTTAAAACGGCTAACATCAGTCGAGGAGGTGGTGACTAAATTGAAAAAATAAATAATAAAGATACTAATACTGTAAAAAGCCGTTTCTTACAGTTATATTCTAAATGCGAGCAACACCAACAATAAATTACTTAAAAGAAAGATTTTTAGATAATTACAAATTATTAAGTTCATAGACTCAATTTTAAACATAACATAACATAGCTGTCCCAACTCAGTTATCTATGTATATTTAGGGTTCTCGAGCGCAATTACCTATATTGCATGATATGTGCTACGTCTATATTTATAAGAAACATGGCTTATGATTGAGGTAAATATTTAAATGGTAAGTGTAACTGTTAAATTGTCTACGTGATTTTATATTCATAAAATAATTTAATAAACTTTATGATAATGACTAATGAGTAACTACTAGCCTTATTACTATATAAGCTAATTTTTAGAAAACAATACTAAAAATTTACATTTGAAAAAGTTATAAAATAACGGTTTGATAACTTTATTGCTGTCATGTATGATGCATTATATTGTATTGAAATTCTAATTCTAAAATAAATATATACGAGCTAAAATAAGTTGATAAATTTATTATACTATTCAGCTTAGTTTTATTTTTAACACACTGGGTATTAAGAACAGATAAAATTATAATAATCTGGTTGTAATATTATAATTAGCAGCTTTTAGTTTTCGTTCAAAACTAATTTTTATTTTAATACATTTTTAAAATCTTTAAAAATTAATGGGAATTAATATTCATATATGATTACCTTCTATAGTAGACATATATTTTATATTGTTTTATTTCATATTTATATTCATTACCTAATACTGAAAAAAACTATTCAATGTTTTTGCACTGTGTAATATTCAATTTTTGTACCTATGTAAAGGGTTTTAAATAAATATACATCATATTTTATACTTTTAGAAATAATACGAACTTGGACTTTAACCATGTCTATTATTTGTCATACATTTTTTACCTAAGAAAAAGATTAACATTCTTAATTATGAATGAACATTTTAATAAAATAAAAATATAATTCGTATTTGATTATTTATCCAACTAAGCATAATTTCTGTTATTAAAATCTCATATATTTATAATAAATCATTGTAGTGAAAAATAATATCCAGCGTATTATATTATCTAACTATAATATATCATTATGTCAATAGGCTGTATTCATAGATAATAAAATATTAATACTATAATCCTTTTTAAAATTAATTAATTTACAGATTTTTGTTCCATTGCTTGCAAATCCAGAAAACCATAAAAATTGGGCAACTGTCGTTTCGTTAGACGTTAAAGAACATGTTCACAGTCTGAAGAGTACTGTGTACCAAGTTAAAGGTCAAATAAATGGACAAACTATTTTGCCAATGCCGGTTGGTGTGGAACGTTTGGATAGTATTGAAAAAATAGTTAAGGAAAGGTAAGATGTACAGTATCTTGATATATTATAAAGCGAATTAATAACATATTATGATACGAACATATGATAAACATATGATGTATACATTAAACTTAGTGAGCCATCAGATTCCATATATTAGTTCTGTGACCCAGTGGGCAGTACCCCAGTCTATATACAAGTAAATCATGGATTTCGAATACTATGGATATAACATTTTTTAAGCCATATATAGTCAGTATAAGAAAATATTACTTATTCTTGACGTTTATAGGCCTTATTTTTAACCTAGAAATTGCATAATATAGGTTTATAAAAATAACACTTATTCATCATCGTGCTATTTATATCGGGTTCTCTAACATTAATTTAATATTAATGAATACATTTATAAAAACAAATATATTTTAATATAAGAGCTAATAAAATTATATCATTACACTAATAGTTATGCAAACTTTTTCGTTTTAAAATGATTTGTCGCTTAACAATAAGTTTTTATATTTTAAAGTGATGGCAAAATAGTTGATTTACACTTTAAATCGGCTGTTGAAGGTGTTATTATAAAATGGGCAACTCAAATAACCGAAGTATTAAGTGCAGATTCAGTATCTGCATTTAAGAGTAATCAACACTTAACTCCTTGGGCCGGTAATATTAAAATCAATAACAAAATGTGTAGAATAATATTTAGTTTTACAAATATATGCATAATAGATATAATCACATTATGTTTAAAGTGTATTAATATTTTTTAAATTTTATTATAGAAGTGGCATTCTGGAATAATCGGGCACAAAATTTAGAATATATTTTTGAACAGTTGAGAGATCAACGGATAATGAAGATGACTACTATCGTTCAACTAACTAACAGTGCTTACTATCCATGTTTGAAGAATATCTATGCAAATGTCATTTCTGGTAATCTTTATTGATTTTACAATTTGTCCAAACCACTCGATGTGACTGTTTTCCTTCTCCCAATTATCTAGCATTGGAAGAGGCTAATGACATCATTCGCTATTTGAAGCCGTTACAAAAGCATTTTAAATTATTAGAAGAAACTGATTTCGGTGACATAGCTGTATGCTTAAGTCCACTGATGCATGTTGTTTGCTTAGTATGGTCCAATTCTCGATTTTACTGTAGTTCCGGCAAGATTATTGTTCTTTTAAAGCAAATATGTAATTTATTGATCGCACAGGTTAGCATAAAAGTTTAAATCAAAATATAATATTAGATTAATATTTAATTAAATCTCGTGATCTTCATTCGCAGGCAGTTCGATATTTGGACCCAACATCAATATTTCAAAGTGATATTCACGAAACAAAGTTAAGAGTTCGGCATTGTATATTTATCTTTGAAAAGTTCAGGTAACATTATTTTAATTTTTTATATTTTACAATAGGTGAAATCAACAGTTTTTTTTTTCAACTACTTTCTTAATAAGTAGTTTATAACAAGTTCGGGTTTGGTAGCTTTTAAAAACAAAACCTAAAAAACCAACTTAAGAAATAATGATTTTGTCTTATTCTATGAGTTTAATAACGCATAGGTTAATATGTATATATATTCACCTAATATTGTGTGGTCTATTAAATTATAAATTATAAAATTTGTATGTAAATCAGAAGTTATGAGATAAAACTGATTGAGTACATCTTATGATTTTAGTTCACATCATATGACACAACAACAAATATTGATCTTTTAAATATTTCAAACATCTGTTAATTAAGATCAGATTTTGTAAAAATAGCTAAAGAAGTTTATAAAAAAAATTTAATTTAATATCATATATTTTATTCCATGATTTCAAATGAAGAAAATGTCTACAAAATCCGAATTTGTGAATGAAATTAATTATTGTCGTTTAAATGTGTATTATTTAATCCTGGTATATAATATTATATTAAATTTATGTGATATTATGATTAAGGAATATATTCAACGATTATCGTAAAAAATTACCGTCGTATTTTGAAAATAAAGAAACTGCACTTTTGTGGACTTTCCATCCAAACATTATTTTTAACCGCACTGACTTGTTCATTCGAAGATTACAAATAATTGAAGTAAGCTTAATGTTTATTCATTGCCACTTAGTTTATACATGCGATTAGGTACATTTTACGTTATTGTGTTTGTTTTGTTTTTTGGTAGTGGTTTTTCGACACGGTTGTTGAATTTACAAAATTGGAAAGGATTGAATTTAGCGGACTTAAAGGTCGATTGCTCAGCGCTCGTATAACTGAAATATATTCAGATTTCAATGAGCAGTTTTCATTATTTTCCAGTAAAGCGTACGATGTTCTTGAACCAGAAGATGAACGCTTTGAAGTAGACTACGGACAGTTTAAAGAGAGTATCAAGGACTTAGACCATCGTTTAGCATTTACGCTTAGTCAGGCGTTCGAAGATAGCTATAACTTAGACGGTGTTTTCAAGGTCAATATTTTTGATATAAAATATAACGCATGAAAAGTATATAACAATATATGCATATGTAAAATTACACTGCTGTTTAAATTATTATCATACTAAATTAAAACGTGCGTGAAATTTCCCCTCCTCACATTTAAAGCTACGGATAACAGTTTTTTTTCAAAAACGTTTGTAATTATTTTATTTACAATGAATTATAATATTTTTTATTTAAAATGTGAATATTCAGCACTTTAAAATAAATAATTATACATGGTGGATAATTTAAATTATTATTTAAGTACTTATGTATTAGGTTTGTATAATAATAATATTAATTACATTTTATGAAATTAAAAAATTACCTATAGTGCGAATACACAAATAGTTTTTAGTTTAACTAATTTTATTTCATGACTTCAAATTCGAGATTTAAGTATTATAATAGTTTTAATATTACTTAAGTAGATGTACCTGTATATAAATGTATCAACTGAATTAGAATGTACATAATATTTACTATAGTAAAAAAAAATGTATTATAATTATTGTATTGAGACTTATACGAATATTTATAAATTATGATATAAAAATAATTATCTATAATAATATAATGTAAGTTATCAACATATAAATTATGATTTTATAGTTAATTGAAATTGTTGGTGTCGTAATGGATCGGTCTGGTATGAAAGATATGTTTACAAGTAGTTATGGTAAAATTTTAAATATGTTGTCTAACGAAGTTACAATTTGTAAAGTAAGTATAGACTTGCTTATAAAGTTATAAAATGCTAATTATATCGTAATGACTATATACTATGACTATAATATATTTATGATTTTTCTATAGAATTTATTTGAGAGTCAACAAATTGCTATAAGAACTCAAGGATCAGCAAACGTCGATAAGCTTATGCCCCCAATTGCTGGTTCCTTAAAATGGTCAAAAACTCTTAAAGCTAGAGTTGAACACCCCATTCAGTGTTTTAAAAATCTAGATCATCCGTAATATACTATTTTACTTGTGTTTAATTTAAATTAATTAACATTAATTTTTAGAATCGTCCAGTCTAAAGAGGCCCAATCAATAATAAAAGAAGTAGATGAAATGATCGTTTCATTAAATAAACTTGAAACGGATTTGATAGATAACTGGAAAGTTAATGTATCAAAAAGATGCGAAGAATTATTAAAGTTGCCTTTATTTGATCGTAGATCTAAGTGTAATGAGTTACAACTTAACTTTCATCCAGAGGTGATTCAAATATATTTCTATTATTCAATATTTAAGTGGTAAGGTTACCGTATACCAGCTGATAGTAATATAAATACTTTTAGTTGGTTGCGATATTAAGAGAAGTCCATTATTTTCGTTCATATGAACTGAATGATATACCTATTGAAGCATTACAATTTCACGAACGAGAAGATACGTTTAGAATATATTGCATTAATCTTAACAACACAAAAGAATGGTATTTTAGTTATTATTTAGTTTAAGTACTATTATAATATGTAGAACGGTACCTGTTAATAATAAAGCGTATTATACATTAATTAGTTACAACAAATTGAGAAACAATAGCCGAGAAATTGAGTTTCAGTTGGTTCAAGATGAGATTCAACAAATCGACGAGTTAGTTAAAAAAGGCGAATATTCATTGAATTGGAATTCCGAAGGTATATTATAATGCCCATCTAAGTATATAAATATTAACGTATACAAACAATTATTATTAAAGTAATATGGGTTACCTAAAGCATGTAATTTTTAATTCAATTAATAATTTTAGGTCTTAACGAGTACATTGGAAGTGTTCAAGACCTTGTGTATAAATTATACCGAAGGGTACAAAAAACACAAGAAAATATTAAACGGATACGATCGGCAATATCCTCGTGGGCCAGACTGCCGGTATTATGTCGAAAGGATAATAAAAAGGACACTTTATTGGCAATGGAGGATCGCGTAGAACGATTTTCGAAAAGGTGATGTGTATTACGTTAATTAATTAATTAATATTTCTTAATTCTTGCACATCATAAATACAAATATCTACCTTAAAGAATTAGGTAGGTACTTATCTATACGTAAGTAGTATGAAAAAACCTGTATGAAAAAAATAGCAAAACATACACCAATACAGTAATGAACATTAAGAAAATACATCCAAGAGTATTTTTTTCAATCGTGCTGTACTATAAAATTTAATAATTAGATTATTTTTAGTAGATAAAAATTTTATTGGTTTTTTCGTTTCTGATAATTGTTCTGATTTAAGTACACAATAGTACTATAACACGCATATATACGAGAATAAATTTTCTATACAATTTAAATAAAATAAACACATTTTTCAATATTCGTACATCAGTTAGGTATTAGTTTATAAACATCGCGTTTTCATCTTAAATAATTAATATTTAGAACTGAAGAGATTAAATAATTCGGTTATTCATCTATGAGTATCTATAGCAAATTTGTAAAGTATACAAACTAATAGGTAATAAAAAAATTATATTTCCCATATAAATATTTATTTATATGCGATGTACAATAATTTTATCTACCAAATCAGTCCGATTTAAAACGCCGACATTTCAAGCATTCCTCATTGTGCTACACATTGTATGAATATCCAAATGCATATAACGGATGCGGTCTCTAATAATAATTTTATTTGTAAACAATTAAATTTAATATTATATCTGGTAACTCGCACGTCACTAACTATACAGTTTATACCGAATAGACGAAAAGAAATCGAAAAAGCTGCTACAGAAATCCATAAGTTTCTCAAAGAAAATTGCGTATTATTTGGTATGCAGGACCAAACAAATGTCATACAATGGCAAAATTATATGGCTTTCGTTGATTCCATTGTCGCGGACGCTTTGTTAAATGCCATAGGATGCAGGTGACCATAAAAAATAACATTCATTATTGATTAGATAATTATTGTACATTGGTGTAGAAATATTATATTTTTGATTATCTAATACTTTCAGCTTATGTTATATAGCAGAGAATATGATTCCGGGAGTATCGAATGCACCATTATTTGAGGCTTGTCTCGAATTACACGAACCGGATTTGGTTTTTACGCCGTCGTTAGATTCAAATACTGAAGGTAATTTTTGTTCCATCATTCAAGGAATAATTGAAGAAATAATTGAACTTTCTAAGTTAATGCCGCGGATTTGTGACAAAAAGAACGCTTATGATTACTTTGTAAGTAGGAAATATTAGATTTTGAGTTTTAATTTGATTATAATATTTAATATTATATCATTATTAAATAAATATTGATATTTAAAAAATAAAGAAAATGTTTTATTTAAACATTTAAAACACTTTAGGAAGAAATGAATTCTAATACTGACATTTGTGATATGAAAGAAGATATTATGAATACAGTTACTCGAGTAATTGGAGAGGTAATCGGAATTTATCCTTTTAAATATTTTCTCAAAACTGTTAATACGTTTGGTTTAAGGCAAATGATTATTGTGTTAATTTTGAAAACTATTCTTACTTATGGTTGGATGATCGAGAACTTTATATGCAACACTTTTTACGATATGGACATCCGCTTTCAATCGAAGAATATGAAAATATGTCACTTGATGACACTTATTCTCCACCTGTAGTGAATCCTACAATGGATCAATTTAAGGAACAAGTATAGATATTATTCTTAGACTAATTAAAAGTTTTTTGTTACCTAATAATTTTAGGTCGTACACAAAATATATTATTACTATATGTTTTACATTTTTAATATTCGTTGTTAGATTGACAATTTTGAAAGTCTTTATTGTGAAATCGAACAGTTAAAATCAGTTCAAGTATTCGATTCATGGTTTCAAGTAGATATGAGACCTTTTAAACAAGCATTATTGAACAGTGTATGCAAATGGAGTCATATGTTTAAACAACATTTGATGGATACTGTAACAAATAGGTACAACGTGTTTAAGAATATATAATTTTGACAGCATTTTTTAAATATTTAATTCAATTATAAATGCTAATAATTCAAATATTGAATATTGGAGTAAATAAGTAAGAAATAATGACCTTTTGCGATTAAGTAACTTAAAAATTGTCATTCAAATAAAAATAAAACATGTTGTATCAACAAAACTAAAATAGAGGTTTTATGTACATCGAAAGTCTAATGTAGTATTTTGAATAAGTAATTTATCTTAAATATACTTTCTATTATTATTAGATTTTGAGCGGAGCGAGGAATGTATTGATTTTAAAATGATGTGTGTTTTTTTGTGCCTATCACCATGTTTAAGGGCAGTAAAAGTGCTCCAGTTTTCTTTATCAGCATGTTTTCCGATAGGAAAGTGAATCTAGTTGGTATTTTGAATAGGTCAAAAGTAAAAAATTGTCCATAGTTTTCAAACGTGTCAGGAAAACGGGAAATTTTACGCGAAGCCAATTTTTGACAAAATCGATTTTGTTTTTTGGCGTTACACCAAAAGTAATCACAGTAGATATATGAAATTTTCACCAAATGTTTATATAAACATTTTCTATACACCATAAAATTGTTTAAACATTTTGACTTTTTTTGAGCTATTTGTAAGCATAATAAATTTTCGTGTTTTTTTTATTATTGCCGATAAAAATGTTTTCAGTCAGTTAAAAAACTTGAAAATTTAATACAAGATTTTTCATAACTTGTCGTAAGTGAAATATAAAAAAAGAGTTGAGCGTAAGTCTCTAATAGTTTTTTATTAGCGTCTAAAGTTGAAACTTCGAAAAATAGTGAAGTAACCCACTCGATATCTACTGTATAGCAAAGCGGTACCCACTTGCTGACCTTTTTTTGTTTTGATTTAAAATATAAATTATTTCCTAATCTAATAAGTTTTAATTTTTATTAGTCTTTTTGATTTGGCAAAGTTCATACAAGACGCAGATGGAGGTTTAATGCAACCTGTGATAGAAGGAGATTATGAAGTTCTCGTTAGTATTATGGGCTATTTATATAACGTAAAAGAAAGACAATCGACAACGGACGAAATGTTCCAACCCCTTACAGATACAATACAATTGTTGAAATATTATGATATGGAACTATCAGAAGAAGTTAACGTTCTATTACAGGTTTCTGATTAATTAATATTTTATAATTTATAAAGGTACCTGTAAAGATGATAAAACGTTATTATAATTAGATTAATAATTTATTTTAGGAGCTTCCTGAACTCTGGAACAATACCTGCAAATTGGCGATTAATATTAAACAACAAGTAGCTCCTCTGCAAGCAATTGAAGTCAATAATATACGAAACAGAATATCACATTTTGATAGTCGAATTAATTTTTTTAGAGAAATTTTCAAAAAAGCTAACATTTTTAGGTAAAAACGAGTAGATTAATTATGCATTAAGGTGATCTATAAATTGTCATATTGATTATATATAATTTATCATGATTATTAAGTTCATTGTGACAGTGGACGATTCAGTTATAATTTATTGAAAGTTTAGGTACGATTGTCCTTATCCATATTTTGTATTGAATGATGCCAACTCTAAGATAATAGATTTCGAGATGAATATGGCTCAGATACAAGAATCCGCGTCGCTCTTTGAAGTGAATGTTCCGGAATTCAAGCTACTCAAACAATGCAGAAAAGAATTAAAACTATTGAAAGTTCGTAAAACGATTAAAATACAGTTCTGTAGTTTTAATATAAAATCAGTATTATAATGATTGTGGTTACAAAATAATTATTTCAGCAACTTTGGGATTATGTTCATTTAGTTCATTCGTGCATAAACGATTGGAAAACTACGCCTTGGCGTAAGGTGGATGTTGAAAACATGGATATAGAATGTAAAAAGTTTGCAAAAGAAATTAGAGGTTGGTACTTCGTTATAAAATAATAAATAATCTCTTTATTTGTTCATCATAATATTTAAAAAATAAAGATAAATATAAGATTCTCTTTATTATATTTATATTATATCGGCCCAACTCACAAAATAATTGAAATATTTGTACACCTCATATAAGGGAATGTTAGAAAAAAATGTGTTTTATAAATAATTTTTTATGTAAAATGATATCTTGTGCTTGTAGTTTTGTAAAGTCTTTCGTTTACTCGTAATATAATATAGCATTGGACAAAGAGATGCGATCGTGGGATACCTACACGTGTTTAGAAGCTACAGTGAAGAATATGGTAACATCTCTGAGGGCTGTCGGTGAACTGCAAAATCCGGCGATTCGTGAACGCCATTGGAAACAACTCATGGGCTCTACAAAAGTAAGATAAAGTTAATTCTTGTCATTTAAAATCCCTAATTGAACCAATCAATACTAAAACATGTTTACAGACTTTAGCCGATTTACCTGAAGCGTATGATGTGAGTAATTAATCAATCGAAACATGATGTGTTTGTGCGTTGCTTGTTGTAATTGTATTTGTCTTTTGTGTGTGTTGTATGCATTGTGAATCGTCCTATATTATTTGCATATTGCCTTGAAATCACTATCGTGGGCTATAAAAAAAAATATGAAATTATAATGTAAAGGCATTAAATTTATATTATATATATATATATATCTACATATATATATATATATATATATATATATATATATAGCATACTTATGATTAAATGTTAGTAAAACAATTGTACTAAGTAAAATTATATACTTATTAAATATATTTTTTATACTTACTTACAGTTTGAATTATTTAACGTGGGACACTAATACATCATTATGTTTTTTTGTGATTTTGAAAGTGTAAATCCTATAAAAGTTATAATTTTACATCAAAACATTTTTACTAAAAGATAAACTGTAGGTAAATAAACATTTACGGAAAATATATAGTTTCAGTATACGAATTAAAATAAATAATAGAGATTGGAATTTCAAAAGTTTGGTAGATAAAATATAATTAACAATTTATTGTCTAAATATTTATACAAGTTCTCAAAACATAAAAACTAACTAAGCAATATAAGTGTCTTACGTTAAAAAACACATTATTTACTTGCCTAAACATTATACAAATGACGTATTGATGTATATGTCTTAAAATTAATTTAAGTTTATTGACACTATTCTGCTCAAAATGTGTATTGTGTATATTTTAATTAATTGAGAAAACATAATTGTAGTTGACAACTTGAAAATGAAAATGAGTAAAATGTAATTATAAAGATTATATTTAAATTAAATGATTTCAATTTTAGGTTAAGTTTGTTATGGATCAAGGTACTACCTTAGCTGAGTTATTAGCATTAAACTTGCATGAATGTGAAGATGATGTAAAGACTATAGTTGATAAAGCTGTAAAAGAAATGTCTATGGAAAAAATGTTACGTGAGCTTCAAACTACTTGGGCTGCAATGGAATTTTATCAAGAAACTCACAGCCGTACGGGATGCAGTTTGTTAAGAGCTAGTGAAAAATTAATTGAAACGCTAGAAGAAAATCAAGTGAGTAACCTATTTTAAACTACATTAAATATATTTTTAAAATTAATTTTAAGTATCCACTTAAGTTAAATCTGTTTCAAACAAAAGTATAAACTAGGATTGTTCTGTGCTGATATAAACTTCTTTTTTCAAATATGAACCATATCTTTTCAATGCAAATTTTTAAGCAACTATATAGTAGTGTTAACTATGAAAAAATACGATATCTGCTAAACACATTACATTTTTTCTACTTTCTTAAATTATTTATTTTTATACCATTATAATTTAAACTAAAAACTAATTTTTTTTAAGCATGAATTGGTTTACAATTTTTAACTGGAGCCAACCTAATCTAATCCTATTTGGCTACTTAAAATTCATTGTTAGTGGTAATGTGTCCTAATTTAAAATTGTTACGAAAGTAGTTATAATAGTATAATTAAAATTATTGTGTAATTTAACTAGTTTTTTTTGTTTAGTTTATTATGCAAATGTAAACCTATGTTTTTAATTATTGGTTATTAAATTTAAAAATATTTTATTTATTTTATTTATTAGCGGGTACAATTTGATTTGTCTTTTTCTATAAAGTTATCATTTCTTTTTAACTTTATACTTAATTCGTATTAATTTAAATTATAAATTTGAACTGAGTCGTATTAAAAAGTAATTATGCAATTATGTGTATGCAGTTTCCATACATTCCATTTTTTTTCTAATCAATGGAATAATAATACATTTTTTTTCAATTTGACATTGCATTACAAATATAAAACAAGTTTTACATAAATTTATGTTCGAGATTTCTTCAATGTCGTAAGATAATAGGCCATGGTATAATTGAAGTGTTATAATGTTATGTCATAACTAAATATAATATATGGTAAGGACATCGAACTCGGATCTTTGGAATTTGATCATGTTAGTCAGTTGTCCTTTTTGTAAGCAATCAAAACGTAAAACAACATAATTGCAGGTACTCATAATTAATAAAATACATTAGTAAATTAACTACCATAATATCATAATGATTAATGAATTGGTAGATAATGAAAATCGCTTCGTTCTCCTTAGTCATTTGTGGATATATGCCCACAGAATATTTTACCGATGATGTATTTCATATCTACTATCTGTTTCTTCAAGCAGTTTGCTCGCGCCTTAGATTATTTATTCACTATTAGCCCCAATACTCGTAAGGAGATGTTTGAGTTTTAAAATGAATTTGGATTTATATACCACACTACATTAGAAACTCGAAGCATTAATATTATATAATAGGTATAATAGGTATAATATTAATAAACATTACATTAATATTATTATATTATAATAGATTATTACTTATTGATAATGAAATATTACTAATGATTGTTCTTAATAATTTTTGTAGATATTAAACCACAAAAGTATAAACGCATAACACCAAATAATTAAAACTTTTAATTACCTATCATATCGAACTCATTAATTATTTTATTAATTAGTCCGTTATTAATATTTACTTATTAGTAATGTGCATCATATACGTCTGAAACAATAACACAAAATCTCCAACTATCCATTATTTATCAAAAAATTTAGCCAATATATGATACAATATTATAATAATAATTATAAGTTAAATCAATAAAGCTAATATACGAGTACATTTATCAAAATATAATAAACTATAGGTACCAATAGGATACACTATACATAGCATATTATTAGTAGTATATGGTATATTTATGTTACCACTGTATTATAATTTTTATATAACTAATATTTATCAAGATTTCACATTGAAAATAAATTTGGACTGAAATAGTTTTTTATAAATTTTAATTTTATTTTATGAATTAACATTTATTATCAAATTATTGATTTGTTTTTGTTTATAATATTTTGTTAAAGGTACAATTACAGAATTTAATGACTTCGAAGTTCGTGGCATTTTTCTTGGAAGAAGTTTCTAGTTGGCAACAAAAGTTAAGTATAGCCGATCAAGTAATAAATTCGTGGTTCGAGGTACAACGAACATGGATGCATTTAGAATCAATATTCATGAGTTCGGATGATATTCGCAAACAATTACCCGAAGATTCTGAAAGATTTTTCCGTATCGACTCCGAATTTAAAGTTAGCTTATTAAGCGCGCTTTTTAAGATACAATTGGATTTGATTTAAAACAGTTTTAATTTGAATGATTTTAGGAACTGATGGCAAACATGTCTGAGACACCCATAGTGATTGAAGCTACAAATAAACCAGGTTTAATCAAACATTTGGAAGATCTGCACGGCCATTTAACCTTGTGTGAAAAAGCCCTTGCAGAATATTTAGAAACAAAACGTTTAGCGTTTCCAAGATTTTATTTTGTGTCCGCTGCCGATCTTTTAGACATTCTGTCTAATGGCAATAATCCAGATTTAGTCGTCAGGTAAATCGAAAAAAAAAAAAAATTTATATAACATTGGATTTATGAATCATATCCGACATTAGTAGGTTTTTGAAATTGTCGAGTGATTACTATAATTAACTATGGTTAATACTTAATAGTTAGGAACATTAATTTTTGCTGGTAATTATCTAAATAGGTACTTAAATGCAAATAGTTTTCTAAGGTATTATCTAAGCAAATATACAACCACGTAAGATGTATCTGATTCTATTATTAAAAAAATATATAAGTACCTACCTATATTCCTATTTTATTATATAATATTATATACAATTTACGATTATATATTTCAAGTCCAATAAAAGGTTCAACAATTTCAAAACTACTAAAACTACAGTAAATTATTAAATAATAATAATATTTGTTTGTTTTATCTGCTTAAAAAAG
>JACXSJ010001166.1:43097-83040 GCA_014851325.1 Pentalonia nigronervosa
AATACTGTGAACATTGAACATAATTTATATTTATCAAAAAAAAAAAAAAAAAATAAAATAAAAAATTTCAATTTGTAATAGAAATATCATAGGCTATAAGTTTATGCATATAATATGGTCGCATAATATTCTCATTTAAATTGTAAAATTGTCATGTTTGATTAAATTTAAAAATAGAAATCGTTAGGTATCCGTTTACCACGTTTCAAACGTTTCAAAACATTTATATTTTATTTCGATTGACAATTTAACTTTAAAATATGACTGCGTAGTATTGACGTTATCGGCACTAATCTATTATATACCTATAATATTCGTTTATCCTAGTGATAGCTAAATCACAAATATTCATAAGTAGTAAAATCCGTAGGGATTAGATAAACCATTAATGTATTAATATACAGGGCGATCCATTTAAGTGTCGACACTCGTTATTTTGAAAAGTTTTAACTTTTTGGACATTTTTTACACGATTTAATGTCAATATGTCATTTCAAAACAACATTTCAGAAGAAAAAAAATTGTTTTCCTATTTGAATCGTTATATTTTTTTTAAGTTTTTACTTTTTTGAATTACACCATACATTTTTAATTTCATATTCCAAAACAAAATATTATTCAGGATATTTCAAACTATAAAAAATCAAATTTGGAACAAATGGTCCATTAGTTAAAAGCACTCAAAGTTTATTTAAGCGGAGTACAAGGATCTAAACTTTAAATACTTTTATCTACTGAACTACTACTTTGTCCGAAATTTGATATTTATATATTTAAATACCTTGAGTAATATTCTACTTCGGAGTATGAAAAAAAAGTATTGTTAACTTTCAACAAAGTAAAAACTTAAAAAACATAACATAAAATATAGTAAGAAATATTTTTTTTATTCAGAAATGTCGTTTTGAAATAACATCAAACTATACAAAAAAAAATATTTTCAAAAAAGTCAAAATTTTTCGAAATAATAAGCTCATTTGCTTAAATGAATCACTTGGTATATAATAAAATATATAAAGTAAAAAATTATTTAAATATAAAATTTCACATATGTATTAATAATGACTGGAGGTTTGTTAACAATCATTTCATCACTCGATAAATTAATAATAACGAAATTATTTCAAAATCATTTGACGTGAGTGTGTAATATTATGTGTGTATGAACAAAATATATAAACTGTGTTAATAAAAATAAGTTATTATCACCGTTAAATAAAATAAAATTGTCAGAAGAGAATTATTTACTTCCTAGCAAAACGCAAAAACCATTGTAATTTTCCATTTTTCGTATTACGTCTGTGGTCTCAAAATACAATGTGATAACAATAAAAAAAAAATCTTTGTTTGTACCTATAATGATAAATTTATTATTAATATATTATTTTGAATTAAAAATTTTGTAGTCTTGCAATTTACATTAAGGCCGAGAGACTTATCAACCAACTTATCCAATGCAACTATATAGTATATAATATATAGGACCATTAATTTATAACAATATTATTATATCAAAATCTATTTACAAATTATTTAAAATTCAAATATTTTCTATAAATTAAGGAAAAAATTATTTATACCCGCTTTCTATACATTATATTATTAATTAATTTTTCAGACATATGATAAAATTATTCGACTCAATAGCATCACTTGAATTTATTAACTCAAAATCAACTGAAAAGAAAGTAGCTGCAGGAATGCACGCCAAGGACGGTGAATACGTAAAATTTAACGAGAACTGTGACTGTAGTGGACCAGTGAGTAGTGTCGTAATCATACATTATGTATTATCATTTTTCAATAGAATTGTAGTGATGTTTATTTTAAAACAAAATGACTTCCATCTTACAAAATTATTAAATCCAGAAATTTATTGTGTATGGATATCCATATTATGTTTATTTGGAAAACTAGTTTTTAAAAACTATAATTTTATATAAATATTATGTAGATGTTGGTTGTTGGAATACTCGTCAAGTTGCCAAAATACTTTTTTTTCTATTGATGTTATAGAGTGGAATTGAGGCATTAGACTTAACTATAGATACTATAGATACTAACAAATTACAATGTATAATATATTAGGTATGACTTTTAAATAACGTAATCTTAAGTAATATTTTCTGAACAGATAGATTGATTTTAAAAGTCTGATAATTATCTGAAAATACTTTTTTCTTAAATAATACGAGTCTTGTGAATACTTTTAGAATGCACTTTAAATATGTTTTCTAGTTATTTTGAAGACAGTAAAATATATTATTTTAAACCAAGTAAGTAAATTCTCACATATTATGTCATATTTTGAAATTTTGCAATGAGCGATGGGTGAACGATGAATGTATTTATTTTACAAATATGTGTGTTTTTATGGTGTAGCCGATGTAGGTATCAAGGCCGTCTTTAGAATTTGCAAGACCCAGAGAAAAAATAATTTTTGAAACCAATTTTCCTATTTTTTTTTCAAACACGAGATCTTAAATCTAAGTAAAAAGCGTGAAGACCAGGGCACTGGGCCTTGCCTGTCAACCCCTAAGAACGGCCCTGAGGTATATCGTATACTTATATGTGTACACGATTTATAGTAGAAAAATGTTTTGATTTTCCGTTTTGATGGAAATTTTTGGTAACAAATTGGATCTAGTTGATACCATAGATAGGTTCTTGAAATTTTCACCCAAATGTTTATAAAATG
Source organism: Pentalonia nigronervosa (assembly GCA_014851325.1). Classification (NCBI taxonomy): domain Eukaryota; kingdom Metazoa; phylum Arthropoda; class Insecta; order Hemiptera; family Aphididae; genus Pentalonia; species Pentalonia nigronervosa. The sequence continues at coordinate 45,796 of JACXSJ010001166.1, forward strand.
CATTCTTATGTTAATGTTCATTTTCTATGCTTAATAAAAATTTCAAAATATTTTGACACTTTTTGAGCTATAATATATAGATATTTACCGTTTAAAATTTTTTTTAGATTTTTGATATAAATATCGATAAAAAGTGTTTTGCTTGGTTAAAAAATTTGAAAATGTAATACAAGGTTCCTTATAAGTTTTTACTATAGTAATTTAAAAATATTAAAATTTATTATTTAAATTATTTAAGATACATAACCACATTTTTTTTATAAGCATTTGAAGTTCAAATCTTGAAAAAATTTAATAACAATTGTTTACGACATTGAATAGTAACACGTAAAATAACGATTTCTAATCTAACAATTTTCTTATTTTGTTATAATTCGAAAACAAATAACGAAGATACTTGAAATTTTCATCAAATGTTTATGCTAGCATTTTCTATACGTCATGTATCTTGATAACATTTTAAAAATAATTTAACTCTCCATTAACTATTTAAAGACATTAACAATTTTTTTGTGTTTTTTTCTATAAATATCGATAAAAATGTTTTCGCTCTGTCAAAAATTTTGAAAATCAAATACGAGGTTCCTCGTAAGTTTTTACTATAGCCATTTACAAATATTAAAAATATATAATTTAAGCACGAGGTAATTTTGATATAAGTCCAATTTAGACTATTTACCAAGTATTCAAGTATTTACGTAAGTTTAGTAAAAGTCGTTAATTTTTTATATGATCCACTCAGGTTAGATGATAGTTTAGGTACTATTAAAACTAAATAGTTATGCGCAGAAGTATATTTCGATATAGTTTGGTTATTTAAAGTAACAAGTACGATTTTAAGTTGTTGCACCTAGGTTTTAAGGGACATAATTAATTAATATAGCCGATTTACTTGCTCTGCTGTAGAGTAGGTTTGAACTGTAACTTGTCATCGAGTAGGTTAGTACTGTAATGGATAGGTATGTTAAATTTGGGTTCAATGATAAAGCATTATTGTATATAAAAGATTATTTAAAGCGACTAATTCATAGCACATCTATGGTCTCTCCTTCCCCATCGAAGGTATATCATTGTTTATCTGTTATTATGCATATGTATAAACTGTAAATTGTTTATACATTTTTAAATTGTGTTTGCTTGTATACACAAAAATAGAAATGTTGGAATTTAATATTTGTGAGATTGGTTAATGTGGGTCATGTGTAATGGTAATGTACAATTCTATATAAATAAATCATATTTTCGTGTGGTAAATAATTGATGATACCTACGAGATACAAACCAAAACTAAGCGTTAGGTTCTACCTTTCAAGTTCTACTTATTAGTTATCATATTATATATATATTTCTTAAATTATAGAAATAATATCATACCTTTTTCTACACAGTGCATATATGTAATATAGCCGTAAGATATCTATATTGAATATTTTAGAATTTAAAATCTCCTGATCCTTAACTTTTTTTCTTCTGTATAGATACCTAATGGCTGACTATTTTAAAACTATATTGTCAGGATTTATGTGGTTGCCTAAATGTGATATTTAAAATCCGATGTAGCTTTGCCTCGAGATGTTAACCTTCAAATGGACTTCAAGGACCAAGATAACCGCGTACTGTGCGTTATATGTTAGTTGTACCTTGTACCTATTATACAAGTAACTATCATATTACATTTATCAAAAATGATACGGAAACACGACGGCTTGTAAAAATACAAATATAACTATATTTAAATAATAATGTAGGTATAGTTTATATTCTCTTCCTCGTATTTTTTTCAAGATAATTTTTAAATCTCAGGTTTCATCGTAGGTATTATGCATATAAATGTCACCTACGATGTAAGTATTCATAAATTGTGTTATATATTACGTCTAATACCTTATGAAAATACCTAGATTAGACCATAGTTTATATTATTTTAAAACCGTTTTAAATTTCATTGTTGATATTTAAAAAATTTAATTAAACGCAAGAATAAAATCTTAAATTACTGTCTCACAAATGTATACTATTATAATATGCCTACTATCCTTCGTAATTGTATGTCTATTTGACTATATATAACTATATATTTGGACGTGAAAGAAACTACAAGAAAAAAATTCAAATTTCGATGAAATAAAAATGACTCTTACACAGTATAATTTATAACCAATTAAACAAGTATTGTATTGAATGCATTCATTTAATTTTTACGAAAAAAGTCTTGTTAACTTAAGTTTGATAATTAAAAGGGCTTTTGACATATTATTATTTTAATTTGTCTATAATAATTATTCTACCATTAATTTTATTATTATTGTTTGACAGTCGATTTAAATTTTTAACAAAGTTAATTGTAGTAAATAATCATTTTTCATTTTATAAGCTATAGTACCTACCTGGTAGATACTTAATACCTATATATTAAATATTTAAATATTAGGCAAGTGATTATTTTCATGGTCAGTATTATATTATGTGTTTATGTAAATGCATATCGGTCACTGATCTTAGTATTGACTCATATAATTAGTGACTTATTATTTATAGATATTTTATGAAAATACTTATATAGGACAAAATATAAATATTAAATATCCTATTTTTCAAGAAATAATCGAAATGCTCGGTTATTATTTTAGAATACTAAATTAAAACAAATTTATAATACCTATAGTTTTAGATTTTGACCGGAGCGATGAATGTATAGATTTTACAATGTTGTGTGTTTTTATTTATTTATTTATTTTTTTTTTTGTGTCTGTCATCACGTTTTAGGGTAGTAAAAGTATTCTGATTTTCTTCATCAGCATCTTTTCTGATAGAAAAGTGAATCTACTTGGTACTTTTTTTTGGGAGGGTGGAATCAAAAGAATAAAATTAGTAGTTTTTAAATAGTTTTCAAACGCGCCGGGAAAAAACAAAAAAATAATTAAGGAAAAACAGGAATTTTTTCGCAAAACAAATTTTTGACAAAATCAATTTTTATTCTTGATGTAACAAAAGAATAAAGATCATAAATACATAGCATTTCACTAAATGTTTATATAAGAATTATCTACGCACCATGAAATATTCAAAATATTTTGACTATTTTTAAGTTATTTATAAGTATAATAAATTTTCGGGTTTTTTTTATTTTTTTTTTTTTTATAATTTTCAATAAATAATTTTTTGCTCGATCAAAAACACATTTAACAGACAGGAGGGAATACATAGTATTTGAATGTTGATCATATCCAGAATAATTAGATATTTAATTATCTGGTGATTCAAAGCCGACACGGAATAAAGGTCTATTTATGATCCAACAACATAGGTCCAGGCGAACAACCGATAGGTACCGTGTCGCCACGGCTCATCCGTAACCTCCTCCCGTTAACGGTAATCGTGCGGGGAATCGGTTACCATGACTGATGGTTTTATAAACCATAGATATATTGTATATTATTATAATATATTTATTATACACGGTGATCCATTTAACGCAAGACACTCATTATTTCAAAAAGTATTTACGTTTTTGAAAATATTATGTTACATGGTATGAAGTCGTTACAAAACAACATTTTTCAAAAAAAAAATTATTTTTTATCTTTATTATTTTTAAAGTTTTTACTTTTTTAAATTACAACATACAGTTTTAATTTTATAATCCAAAGTAGAATATTTTTCTGAGTATTTTAATATATAAAAATCGAATTTTGGACAAGTTGTTTATGAGTTATAAGTATTTGAAGTTTAAATGAGCAGTGTGGGTACTCAAAATGTTGGTCCACTGTTCCGCTCATCTAAACTTCAAATACTTATAACTTAAAAAGCAACTCATCCAAAATGCGATTTTTACGTATCAAAATACTCAGAATAATATTTTGCTTTGGATTATAAAATTAAAACTGTATGTTGTAATTCAAAAAAGTAAAAAACCCAAAAAATAATAAGGTTAAAAAGTATTTAGAAAAATGTTTTTCAATGACTTGATACCATGTAAAAAAATATTATCAAAAATGTAAATACTTTTTGAAATATTGAGTGTCTTACTCTAAATGGATCACATTGTATATATCTGTATTGTAGACGCAGAAAAATATAAATGAAAGTCTGCGGCAGACGTTTTATAACAAAATGCGATAATCCTAGAATGTATTAGTATACAATGATTTTATATCATTGAATTCAAATTTAACACATTCATTATAGTGACCCACTCCGGGCATCTGGAGTACTCGGCATCTACTGTATAGCAGAGCGGTATCACTTGCCTACCTTTTTAAAATTAAAATTTATTGGTTTTTAAGTATAAAATCCATTTATTTCTTCAGTAACACGCCTTGTCATTTAAATAAAAATTCTTCATTTCTATTAAAATTTATAATTTTTTAATACATTCTCTCATTCTTTTTTATTGTTAGTTTATAATTCCGATCATTTTTTCATATAAATAAAATTAAAAATAAACTTTAATTTCCCTACCTATAGCCATAATCAATTTGTAGCTGACTGCTGAGATACATATTATGGCGTATTGTAATATTTTTAAAATCAAAAAGTTATTCGTAAACAATCATAAATCATAATAACGAGTACGAGTAATATACCTACCTATCTAGGTACTTAATATTTATATTATTTTTACCATATTTCTATTTAGTTCATGGCCACATCATGTCTTGCGTTAAAAAAAAAATCAAATATTTTCTTTAATCAATCAGTTCCGAACAGCAAAGAATATATAATATAAATACCTAATATTAATTTATATTTTTTTACTTGTTATATGTGTATTGTATATTATTTTTATTCGAAATAAATTAGATAACCTATACGTTGCTGTCTACAGAGTTTGTTCGTATAGGTAGATACCTATTTTAATAATCGACATTTGGATATTTGAAACTTAGACAATAGGTACCTAATGATGGTGCCGAACTCTATGTTGAAGTCGGACAAGGCCCGACATCTTATGAAAATTTAGGATGGGGCCCCTTCATATTTCTACTATATGTTCTCCCCAATACGCCATTGGGACCAATATTTAGATACTGTAGCCTTTTAAAATATTTTTCACCGGACTAAATTGTTAGTACTTCGGCGCCACTATGTATCTATCTAATATTACAATCAAGTTTATTTGGGTGGGTGGGGGGAAGGTACCTATTTCTTGTAAAAACATATTTGAGAAGATATAAATTACGATATTCCTATTAGGGATCGGCCAGTGTCTAAAATTAAGTTAGATTATAATATTTTAGAAACAATAGATATCTACCATTTATGATTATAACCTTTAATTCAAAGAAGACTGATAGGAAATATTAATATACTATTCATTGATTTGTTTAATATTTACTGTATTGAATGGACTGTGATTATATTTAATAATTCTATTTGTACTTATGCATTTTATAGGTTTTTGGAGTTAAGTATTTATCTGAAATCATAGTACCTACAATGGCAGTGGGTAAAATATATCAATATGACAATGTTGAGTCGTTTTGTATTTATAGGTGTATGTAGTATAGAGATTGTAAATATTTTAATTTATAATAACAATAAAAAAATAAAAAAATTGAAGTCGAATACCACAGATGGGATAAATTGAAATTTACTAGAGAAGTCTAATGAAATAGGCAAATAACATTTTACTTAATTAAATAGTTGGTACATTTTTGTATAGATTTAAACAGTAATTTGATATATTTATTTCTTTTTTTTATACTGCAATGATTACATTCTGTCTAATTGAAATATCTAAAGAAATTCTATTAGAAACGAGAGAATGTAGTCAGCTAAGAAATGAAGCTACGAAGGCCAATTTTTCAGAAAAATAGGACAAATTGATATTAGATTTCACTTAACAGTTACAATAAATCATTATTTATTTATAATTGTTTTAATGACACCGAGTATTTTTCAAGGATATAAAATCTATATTATAGGTTATAGACTATATAGAGACACAATCGGTTCTGGTCGACAAAGAAAATGTAGTCTTTATTTGATGGTTGATCAGTTACCAGATGAATGTTAAATTAAAATCCAAAAATCAATATAATATTGAAATAATTGTTGCTAGGTGTAATGTATTATTCAAACTGATTATGGAATGAGATTATTGAGATGTTTTAAATGTTAACTAATATACCTTCTTTTGTTTTTAGTTTGGTAGGTAAATGTTTTTTTTACATTTATCAAAGTATACTTTATCTGTAAATAATACATTTTTACATTAGTATGTTAAATAGTTCACTGCTTAAAACATAAGACACTAGATAATAACTTATTGATGCGGGCACGATAGTTGTAGATGGTAGAGGCGGACCGCGTCATTATTAGCATATAAATATTTACTATGTTCCTTTACATGTAAAAATGTTCAATATTGTAATGAGCTAAAAATAATGGTATCAATTAAGTTGATAAAAAAGGTTGTTTGAAATATAATTATGGAGGTAAGATGTTAAAATAGTATTGTAAAGTTAATGATTAGTTTATGCGTGTGATATTATTTAATTACATTTTAAAGTTGATTTGTTATTACATCACATTTTTTTATTTAATAATTTGTTATATTTTATTGGAGGATACGGAGAGAGATTTTTTAGGATTAAGTTGATTAGTAATTATAACTAATATGCTGAATTAATATGGGTATTTTATTTAAGGAAGTTTAATAAACTAAATAAGTATTCATTACCCTTTTATGAATATCATCACGAGAAGTAGTTGTAGTTTATTTTTATTTATAGATAGGTACACTGAATGTTTGATGCATAAAAGCAAAAAGAATTAAACAATATATAATATAAAATATAATCAACACTTTTATTATAAAACAAAACTTGAGATTTTAAATATTGTAGAGTTTATTTATTGTTAAATGAAAAGAAACTATATATATATATATATATATATATATAATATATATTACAGTAAATATTTTTCATCATATAAAATTTCATAATTATGGGATTTTATTTTTTTGATCATTGTTAATGTCTATACCATAATTTACATCATTAAATGAAAAAAATACACGTATGTAATTTCATTATTCCAATTTGAGATTATATTGATCATTTTAATATTTATATTTTATATATATAAGCCTATACTATTATAATTGATTCACATTTAAATATTGCATGATAAAACGATACGTGTGCCATTTCATCATATGAAATTATTTAATATAAAAATTAATTATGCGATAAAAATGATAACTATAATAATTGTTTCTATAAGTATATTAAATATACTTATAGAAACAATTATTATAGTAGACATTATTATAGACATTAAATTTTAATGTCTAATACTTATAATTAATTTATTAAAAATCTTAATAAACGAAAATTTCCTTCAGTTACAACATGACTATAATTTGTATTAAGTAATGAACCATCATCCCGATTGCCTCTAGTAGGTATATTTTGTTGTTCATGTAAAATTAAAGTTTTTATTATTTGAACAAGTCTTTCTCTATTTTGAATAACCTGTTGTCTACGTAAAGTCTCAACCTGATTCCGAATATGGTTTGATGGTTTTTTTTATATATTTAAATAAATGATTCACTTTTAACTATTGCCAACTTGTGGTACTGAGTTTGAAAATGATAGTTTAGGTTTCCATGTTTTCCTAATAAATTAGCAAATTTGATTAATGGTTTTTTCACCAATTTTTTAACAGTTATTGTTTTTTGACCACCTACTAGAATATCATTACTAAAAATGGCGCAACTTTTGCAAAAAAGTTCTTTTTTTCATATCAGAATAAACTAACCATGAATACTTTGATAAATGTTGATGACTGGGACGTCATTTTTCTTCTCTATTGCATTTGTTATGCACAGAAAAAGGAAATGCATCATTTGTTGGGGGGACCCAGTGATGTTTAAGAATCAAAAACTTGGTAAAATTATTAATGTCACGTATGTGATCTATATAGTTATCAATATCTTAATCTCCCGATAAAATAGTATTATCATTATTATTATCAATACATCAATAATACATGATAATTCTGTTGAGCTAGTCCAAGCAGAAGTCAATAAACCATTGAGTGACACACAAAAACTTGGAGTTGAAGTATTCACTTCTTCTATTAGTATGATAATTTCATGAGCTTCATGCACCTTTATTATTTTTTTATGACAAATTTGTCCATCATTGGTTATATCTGATAAAAGTTAAATGTTTTTATAATAATTTAATATAAATACAACTTTAGTTTCATTTAATTAGTAAAATGTATATTTAATATATGAAATAATTTTTTAACATGCTTTTATTTAATTGTATTTTTATTTTTAATAAACATAATAAAAATTATAAGATTAATAGGTAGGTATACCTACGTCCAATTCTTCATGAATAAAATAATGTTTGAACAACAAATAACAAATTGTACTGTACAATTTAAATTGTAATCTGATGACTAGTACAATATTACATTTCGATAACGACGATAACGGCGTGCTGACCGTGTCCCGCGTCGTTGCCTGAAAATGTTTGGAATATAATATTTATTTTTAGATTTAATATGAATATTAACTACAATAATAGCAAAAGTAAATATGTCGAATATAGAAATAACCGTCACGGCCGGCCAGGAATTCGAGGTATAAAAAACGTTCTACACAATTATTATTTTATGAAAACATTTTTTTAACTAAATAAGGGCTGAGGTGGTAGCGCACGCCCCCTGTGCCATTTCCTTGGATTCGCTACTGTTCTGACATCACGCTTACCGCTGCCGACGGCATACGTAATCAAACGTAAGTACGAAAATCACTCCATCTCGACCTGAGACTCATTCAGCCATTCGTGTGGACTTCCGAAATCACAGAGAAATTATTGGATTTCAGCTCCAGGTCCAAAACGTTCCAAACGCGCAATTTTCGTTCCAGAAAATCTCTTGACCACATCATACGTTTTTTTTTGCATTGATTTTGCACGAAAACCACTTTAGCCTCATTGCAATGGTCCTTTCACCGTTTTTTAATGCAACGAAAAAAAATTCAAGTTACAACTGCATAATTGAACAAGCTGGATTTCGGTAGATCGTCTCGTGCACTACTATTCCGGGAGGCCTCAATTCGATTTTGTTTTTGATTTATTTATGTATATTAACGAGTTAAGAACGATGATGCGATCAGAATTTGTCATTTTATCGGTCGAACTTTTTTTTGAAGATACAACGTCCTTTTAAAATCACGATTTTTCATTTTTATACATAAGCACAACGTTCTAATATCTCGCCTATGACGAATTTTGATTTTTTTTTGAAACCTTCATAATTTTATGAGCTAAGAATAATAGTGCAATAAAAATTTGCACAATTTGTGTTGGGTTATTTAAAAAAACAAATGCTTTCATTAATTAATGATTTATTTATACTCATCATTATTAGTATCACAATTAATATTGTCATAATTATCATTATTGAATTTTCGACGTCTGTTATGTTTGTATAATCTTCAATTTAACTTATTTATACTCTGTCCAGCGAGAAAGCGTAACTTTTTCGTGCATTCCCACCACTATACTGGCCCAAATGCCATTCGTCATATGCCGTGGTATACCATCGTCGTCTTCGTCATCGTGAAATTCACCAACTGATGAGGGAATTTTACCACGAGATAACGGAGCATATTCATTCGTATATGCAGTGGATTTGCGCTCTCTCACTGGACAGAGTATATAGTACATGGTAACCTTACAAGTTAAGTATAACAAATTGACAAGTAAGTCAGTAACTACGCCTATACTGGCTTTGGACGGAAAACTCAAGATTCGAAGGATTGGGATGGAGGCTATGGTTAGTCAGGATACAGGTTAAGCTAGAATATAGATCTTAGTCTGTGGTAGTGGTTTACATATATAATATAAAAAGTTATGTAAAGTAAATGTAAAGTTAACGATTTGCTTATATACTCGTATTTGTTATATTATTTAATTACGTTGTTAAGTCGATTTGTTATCTTTAACTGATCACACCTATTTTTAATAATTTGTTATATTTTATTAGGAGTGAGAAAGAGGAGTTTTTCTGGGTTAAGTTGATTAGTAATTATATGTAATATGCTGAATTAATATGGATATTTTATTTATGAAAATTTAATAAACTAAATGAGTATTCGTCGCCTTTTACAAAGATCGTGATGAAAGCCAGTTGTAGTTAGTTGTTTTATTTTTAGATGGGTACACGAAATTTTTGCTACATAAGAGAGAAAAGAATTTAACATAATATAAAATAAAATATGATAAACACATATTATATAATAAATAAATAAAATAAAAATCAACTTTATTTCCACTTCAATCAAATTCATTATCACCGCCAATTTACTCAATAATATATAATTTAGATATAACTATACTCTCTTGAGCTCTTCAACGTATTATTTAGTATTTAAGTATTCTTTCATTATAATTTGTACATCGTTACAACTTAGACTTAATATGTAATAAAAACCTTATCAATACCACTTAATAACCATTGTTGCCGCCGGTTGACTAAAGAAAAAAAATGAGATTTTGAATATTGTACAGTTTATTAATTTACTTAATCAAAAAAATAAAATATGCCTGTAACTTTATTGTATTGAAATGAAATTGACTATGACGGGCTAAGTCTTAGTAGATCTATGAGTAATGAACCTGTGTTAATAGCTAATGACTGCAGAATAAGTGCTGTATGTGAAGTCGAATGGAGTCATATACTTATATTTATACAGGATGATTTTTTAAGCATGCGCACACCCATTTTCTTTTCTTTAATAAAACATTTATTCAAATTCTGATATTTAGAATTCTTAATTATAACTGAAAACTATATTTTCAAATTCTTAATGTTTTTGTACTATTTAAGGAGTATCTTGTGGTGATAAAAACTTCTATATTTAAAGAAGAACGTTAATTTTTTTTGAAAATTTTTTAGTGGATAATTTTCTTGAAAATATTGAAGTATTTATCTAAATAAAAAATAAGAAATTTGAATGAGTAGTTTTTGAATTATTAAAATATTTATACTAAAGTTAATAATTCTTAAAAATGGTTTTATAAAACATAAACTATATATTATATTAGATGCAGTATTATTATACTTTATTTTTATTAATTATTTATTTTTATAGATTAATAGTAATTACTAACATTTTTAAATAATTTGAAACTCCATCCATATCTTCTTAGTCCATTACCATAGACATAATATCATCCTTAGTACACAAAGTTATATAACTCAAAAATTACTCGTTCAAATTTTGATTAAAATACATAAAAATTCTCAAAAATATATTTGCTGAATAATTTATTGTGAAATGAGGGTTTCTATTTGAAAAACAGAAGTTTGTATTGTTACAGAATTATCCATAAGTGGAATATAAAAATCTCAAAACTTCGAAAATAAGGTCTTTGAGTGTATTAAAGAGTTTAAAATATCAGAATTTGAATGTATGCACAATTTAAGAATAAGGAGTGTAGGGTGAGTATTGATTATACATATACATAATATAATATGTATATAATCAATGATAATTCTATAATACTAATAATTTTGACGAACATCTATATATATAAAAATGGAGCCAAAAATGTATAACAATTCATCAATTGAGAACGGCTGGGCCGATTTCGCTCAATTTTTTTTTCAATTGTTCGTAATTTCTAGGAGATGGTTTTTACGAAAGAAAATTTTGGAAAAACCCAATCCCGGGAGGTGCTCAAACAGGGATTTTGAGATTTACGATGGAAATATTTGTTTATAAATGATTGCTATACCACCAATCTCTGTTTATTTATAAGGTTGTCAATGGTTACATATTTATAACTATTATAATTTAAAACATATACATATTTTTGTAAATAAATTTATTAAAAAAAAAACAAATCTTCGGCACGGGCAACCGTCGCAATGTTTTTTATACCTAATTCTGATTTCACTCACTTACGCACTTCATGAGGTCCGCAATCCACCGCAGGTAGATTGCCTACCTGATAATTTACTACTTGCATATTATCCGTGGTCTAATGCAGTGGATTGCCTACCTAGGTGGTTTAAATGCATATAAATCACTTCAGGTTAATCTTAACTTAATATTTGGCTCAAGCTACGCTGAATGGGACAGCTAGTATATATATAGCATAATATACCTCATAATATGCTTATACATACAATTACAAAACATAATATGACTATGAGTTATGAAAAATATTGAAAAACACATATAACTATTTAAGTAATATTAAAGTAAAACATAAGTTAGTATAATTGTATAAGTAAATAAGTAGGTAGGTATAAATTATAATAATTTTTAGTAAAAAAACAAAAAATACCTATAGTAGTGTGTAAGTAGTGTGCTATAGCATCATGTACCTTATCCATAGCTACATGGATATATGCATAGCCATGAAGGTACTTAATTATGCACGGATACATATTTTTTATAGCGCACGTAGAGTACTATGGTATTGACGTCTGAAGATCACAACGGCAATAGTGCTTATTTTTACGATATCGAAAAGTTTTTCTGAAGTAAAGGGCGGGGCTACCGTCGACTACACACAAAACTAATTAAAAGTTTTAATAATTAATATTTCAAAAAAAAACGCTGACGAGATTGTCTCTTAAATATTGTTGTTTGTAATTTGTATTTAAAGTAATTTTACTCTAAAACATGGGTTAGCTACTTGTAGCACGTGTGCTTTTTGCGGCATATTTTATTGCTATTAAATGGCACACTAGCGTCAGATGAAATTTAAATTTATGTTAAGAAATAAATTTATTATATTATTATAAAGTAAATGATAAGTGTAAATTTTTTATGGTACATATTCATTTTTTTTTTATTTGGCACAATGTAGAAAAAGGATTTCCATTCCTACATCTAAATGATGTTCAGTTCGATTTGCGTGTACATGTTTTTACCACTAATATAATGATCGATTTTATGTCCTCTTAAATTCAAATTTTTCAAGTTGATATATAAAATATAGGATATGCTTCTACTTTTTTAGACATACATTTTGAATTTCATATTACAAAGTAGAATATTTTTTAGAGTATTTCGAAAAAAAATTCAATTATGAATGATAGGTAAGTAGGGTTCGGGACTTCATGCATTTGCATATTTTTTTTTTGTGGTGATTGTAAAATATTTTAGGTATGATATAAATTAGTTTTGTAAAATAGTGAAATTAATTACAAAGTTTAACTAAGTGTACATTTTTGCATATTATTTCGTTATATTTTATAAAAATACATATTCGACAATTTTAATCTTTTTTATTGTTTTTAACAACTATGTTATATTACAATATAATATGCATAATATTTTTTTGATATGTTTTTTTTTTTAATAATTGTAGTTGTATATTTTAGAATATTTTTAGCTAATATTAATTGCATGTTCACATGTATAATATTATATAATACATTATGCAATGAGTTTTAAACCTTTATTATAATCATTAAAAGCATATAATATAAAATCGTAATAATGATGGTTTAATTGTAAATGTATAATATAAGGTTCTTGAAACATTTGTTATTTATTCTCCGGTATGTTAGATTTTATTAATATATTATTATACACACCACGAGGTACCTTATATATATTAGGTATGTAACTATACAATTTTTATACGAAAAATACGATATATTATTACAGCTTTTATTTTTTAAAGTCACGCTAATTTATATTTCATACTAAACTCTCGTCATGACATTGTTAAATTTAAAATAAGACATCAATATTATAAGTACCTATAGATACATACATAAAGTTTTTTGTCACTGTAATTTATAATTTCCGTAAAATACTAATAATAAACAATAATGTATATTGTGTAATACACGAAAAAGACAATATTCTATGTATACATTATTCACCGGTGAATCTGTTGTATGCTTAATATATGGACGTCATATTTTTTGTTTGTTCAATTAAATCAAATCACATTTGTTTCCCCTGCAGATAACGTCGATAAACGCACAGACCACACGCACGTATTAGTTATATTGAAGTTGGTCATTGCGTGCATGTGCTCAATCATCGTATATACACAAGTGATTTATTAAAAATGTTTATCTGTGTATATTTAAATACGCACCGATAACGTATTAACAGAAATGCATTTTATACTCGTCAATAGAATTACAACGATAACCAATAAATACTTACCTACTTGTTGTAACTTGTATATTTTTTTTTATAATTTAACACTTTAGTTACACAGTAATGCGTGATGTTAAAATATTGAGCTCAAGAATTCAAAAGTTCACTATGATATTTGCGTTTTAAAGAGTGAAAATAAAAATGAAATGACTAAACTTTTTTTTCTCAGAGTAAAATAATGTGCAGGAAAGGTGTAGATAGGTTATGGATAAACTGAAGAACTCTATTTACATATATATTTATAATAATAAACAGTTACAATGATATATTAATATGGTGTGGGACGTAGGTACTCCAAGTTCTTAGAATTTAGACACCCCGAGGCACTTATAAAATGCCGCCCCTCTTTTTGGCAGTAAAATTATTAAACTTAATTTGTATTTTATATAAACAGTATATAATATGTATAGTGGTTTATTTATATCATTCATTCATGTGTTTACTTTTATATCAATTGCAATAGAAATTATAAATATAATATAATATATTTAATAAAAAAGTTCAGAATTATACTATAGATATCAAAATGAACCATAACAATTCAACACATTTATTTTTTATTAATTATCTATTATTAATCATAATATAATAACAATAAAATATATTATAATACAAGTAGGCATATATTATTTAATGTAAAAATTGAATAACAAAGCTTAAATATATAATACAATTTTTTCTTCTCACCTATTTTTGAGCAAATATTTTTATTGTTGCACTAAAATCTAATTTATTTGTTTTTGATGATTCCAGCGGCGTATGTCAGGAATTGTGTAAAGAAGGGAATAAGGCATTGAATCATACACATAAAATTAGGGAGCTTCACCCCATATCCTCCTTAGTTTAAGGTCTGAATATTTTCCTACTATATATCGTATAAATCTATAATGTACATGACTTTCTACATTGAATACCAACTAACATAATTCATCGTTATTTTTAATTAGATCTAAAATAGTAAAAAATGATGATAAAAAAGGTCAGCAAGTGTGTACCACTCTGTACAATAGGTGTCAGTGGGACACTGTAATGGATGTGTTATATATATATATAGATATGTGTGTGTGTGTGTGTGTGTGTTCATTGTAAACGAAAAATGATTCTGAACGAAGACGGTCTGTTAGCTTACAATACCAAGCATATTTTATGATGAATGTATCAGTAATGATATTATTGCTGCTAAAGTAATTAATTTTACACGAATCACATAAAAAAATATATTCTTCGCAAAATCTGAGTAAACGGAACCGATGTGAATTGTCAGGGCGTAACTGCGGTTGTCAACAAGTATATTTTCACGAACGATAAATACTATGACAAATAAGTAATTACACGGGCAAAATAATCATTGGTTTCCTTATTTAAAAAAAAATGTTTATCAACTATTTCCGTGAATTTGGATTTGATTTTAATTAATAGGTATAAAGGGTATAAGTATTCGGATTCTATAATTTCGATTTTTCATCATTCCGGATTCTTATACAGTTATTATACCAATATTATGTCATTCTCATGAAGGCCAAACATTAAAAAGTTACATATACAATAATATTATTATAGAGATACGTATATTTACAGTCTACATTTACACTGTTGAATAATATAGATTTATGTATATAAATGTATAATGTTATATAACTACAATAAACTACGTACACGTGAGTAGCGATAGATACGCGTGTCGGTCGTCACGTATACCTCGACGCCGAGAAAAAATTCATTTTAATTCATTTTAACATTGCAACATATTTTAATACTATCTATACGATCGTACTAATCGCCTTGGCACGGTGACCGTTGATAAATAACTGTCAATAGATTTAAAAATGTACATGCAATCGTTTTTTAGTGCTTAAAACATTAACGTTGGCACTTAAAAAATACTAATTTTATAATAATAATGACAGTAATAATCTGAAATAAATTGTAATACTCGAAAACAGCCAGTATTCTGTATGCGCTTTATTAAATATTATTATTTTAAAAATTCAAAATGAGACGCTATCTATACCGTCCGTAAAATATTATTTCTCAAATGCGACATCAAAATAATAAAATAAAAATTTAAATGTAAATGATTTTGATTTAGTTTTTTTAGTTGATTATAAATTAGTACAAAGTACGAAAATTGTCAACAAGTTTTGCACTTTTTACATCCCTAGGTAGTAATTCATTTTGGCATTGGTCGCTTAACGTTAAATAATTTAATATATAAATATAATATCAAATATTAATACTTATGTTATAACTTATTGTTATACACTATAACTTATAACACAATAAATAATAATATGCATTTAGATTTCTATTTATTTCGTAATTCGTTCCACAGCCATTTCAATTTTTTGAATATAACCGTCATGGAATTTGTGGATGTAACATGCAATTAATATTGTGGCGATCGTGTTCACTGTACTGAACAATACCGTAAACGCGTAGAGTATAGTAAATAACAATAATTAATAGTTTGTTTTTATACGGTCTACACCAGCAATTTTTACACGAGTTGATATACACGCAGATGAGTATGACGCGAGTACGCGACTAAAACGAAGCTCGTTTCCCGAAAAAGATATTTCGAAAACGTAATCATTAATTTATGTTTTATAATAATATATTATTATGTAATAGTTTCTGGCATTCTGCAGCCAGACGATAACGCTACAGAGTCGACACTTTATTGTTATTATCAAAACTATAATGTGCCTGCCGCCGTCGCTGTTGAACAGACATGCACGGCGCGGCGGCGTTACCTCCGACGTCATGGGACCCTAGTAGCGGGCAACCGACGATGGTCTTTGTCGGAGGAAAAAAAATCGGCCACCGCGTGCAACAAGTGTGTCCGTTGGCCGGCGACCGCGACTCGGTGACGGCGGCGTCAGAAATCGCGACCACCGTCTACATGCGGTCCTGGTAGTACAGGACTCTTAAACAATGCCCTGGACGGACGTTGCGAGCTCCGATCCGCTTGCTCTCGCGCGCGCCGACAGCGCTTACGGCCCTGGTAGACTGTCACGTTTTTGACGTACTGCTGAAACGTAAACGACAATTTTTAGAAAAAAAATAAATGTCATTTCATCTTTACTTTATTTATTTTTATTTTAACTATCAAATTTTAAAGTATTGAATTCTCAGTATTTTTTTTTAAAATTGAGGTTTGGGAAAAATTAACAAAAAACGGGAATTTTAAGCAATATCAAGTTTTCGACCAAATCGATTTTGAATTTTTTTCATATTTGGTAAAGGAACGTACTGAAGAACGAATCGAATTTTCTTCAAACGTTTCTATACAAGAATTAAAACACTAGATATTTTTCAGTCAATTGAGTTAGTCAAATTCAGACAGCTTTATTTTATTTCGATTTATGTAAATTACAATATTGTTTTTAGATTAGAAAAGATTAAAAAATGTATACAATGTTCCTCACGAGGCATAGTTATATACATATATTGAAAATAGATAGGTACATTGTCGTATATTTTTTTAAGCGTTTGAATTTCAAATGTTTACAAAATTGTATATTCAAACTTCAAATAACGTTTTTCTTAAAATTGTTTTAATTATTTTGTTGCAATTTAAAAAGTATTGTTCGTAGAAAGAAACTTTAAGCATTCCATTATGGTCTATTGACTATTATAATTGTATTTATAGAATATTTCGAGTTTGGTCATCCGTCCGTCAAGATTATATTATAATATCATTTAATATCTATTCGGATATAAAATTAAATCACGCGATTAATAAACCGCGGTTCCAAATACCCCGCTAGAACCTAACTACTGATAACTGCAAAAATTATTTTGTTAGGCGTCGATTTAAATTAATTTCATTCGATTAGGTAATAGGGGTAATAGGTATTATATTTTATAATAAGTTTGGCTATACACCTGTCACTTATGCGTAAAAAGTATATTACAAATTATAATTAATTATGCACAGCGAGGAACCAGGAAGTCTCTGAAAGCGTATTGCGTTCTGCTTATGAATTTTCAATCATAGATCAAACAAAGAAATCATTTCAAATAATCTTACATTTTCCATTTCAAGTTGGTAAATTACCGGTTTCCTTACGAATATTGTACCCGTTTGGTGGGATATATATATATTTTTTTGTACTCGACGGACTCTAGTTTAATATGTACTTGTTTTTAAAATACGTACCTAGGTACACGACAAATAATTGGATGTTCAGAATTTTTTGCGGTACCTCCGAAGTACTACGTCTGTAAAAACATAATATCTAACGAGTTACGGCTAACTACTTATTATTGTCGCGGTACAAATAATGTTTTACACGTAAATTAGTTTTTTTTTTTTATTACATAATTACTACAAGCCCAACGTTGTCGGTATTCTGTATTTCTGCAGTTAACGGAAACAACTCGATAGGAACACAATAAATTATTAATTACCATTACAACAGTAGTTTTACCCGAACGTCGATTTCGGTAATTCGGCGACGGAAATAATTAATTCGCGTCGTTTTCGACGTTACGCTATCGACCGTCGGATACTGCCGGATGTGCGTTTTCTCCTGAAATCCTGTTACGCCCACACGCTCGACATATGGAATACTTACATTGCAATTTCGTGCACAAGTCGTGCCAACGTGACATGAACTTTATTTTGTGACTCGATTTGGAATTATCACAGCCCACATTTGTTTAGGTTTCGTGCGTTCAATAAATTTTTTTTTCGTCACAAGATTGAATTTATGGTCGCAAAATGTTAATGTTGATTTTCATCTTTGATGTTACCAGTTAAAATACAATAATAATTTAATTAGAACTATGATCTGCTGTTAAACAAGTGTCGAGTGTTCCTCATCGTTATCGAGGAAGTCACTGCGTTAAATTTGAGTTAAATTATAAATAATTGCAAAGGTGTCAGTAAAGTCAGCCTTTATAGTATATTATATATTTTATACTAACTCAATAACCCGGATATGCTGGTGTGCAATTTTTTGTGTTACGTTTATTAGTTTTTATATTACAGGTATAGGCAGTGACCAGAAATTGGTAAAAAATTAATATATTTTAATATTTTGAAGAAAACTTGTAAGATACAATTCTAATCGGAAAAAAATATGACTACAAAATTATAACTTACTGTATAGATTTTTAGTTGAAAAAAATGTTTTACGTATTATTATTAGCATTATTCTTATCATGACTAAAATTGTTATTATTATTTATTAGATTACTTGTTGGAAATGCCTGTGAATGTCGACGATTGTGACAAGCACGATACCTTAATAAGTAATTGTTATCTTTTCTTTCAATTTATTCAGGTATGAATGTCAATGGTGGTGTACAAAGTATACATAATGTTAAAATAATGCGTATTTGTGACTCAGTATACTGGAATACACACTAAAAACAGAATCATTAATGACACATGCTACCGTAATTATTTTAAAATCGAAATATAATATAAAAGGTAGAGCTTGGAAGTTGATGTAATTTGCGTTTTTTTAAAAATTCTTAGACAATGCTTTCTTAGCTGAAAATGTGTTTCAATAGCATGCAAATCTAAATAATTAATTTTTATTTTGAATTTATTTGCATTTTCTGACTTTTTTTATTTTATAGGTCATTTTTTGATACATTTAGGTAATTTTTACACATTTTCAGTATAACTACGAAAAATAATTGTAGCAAATGCATTAACCAAGATACTTATAAAAATATAATTTTCTATCAATTTTTTCCATTTTTATTTTTTATCAATTTTTTTTAATGTGACTCCTTTTAACCCTTTAAACCTCTGTAGGGATTGAGTTTTGAAAAATTCTTTCTTATATGGATTTGTATCATAAAATAAAATTACTGACTAAATTTCATACTTATAAATTCAGTGGTTTTGGCTAGGTGGTTTTATCGTTTTTTATCCATTTTACCCCTTTTACCACTGTATATGTTGAATTTTGAAAAATCCTTACTTAGTAGTGGATATTTACATCACAAAACGAAACTACTATTCAAATTTCATACTCATAACTTCAGCAGTTCCAGCTAGGCGATGATGAATCAGTCAGGACATGTTATTTTATATGTGCTAATACAATTTACGGTAATTTATTTTAGATACTATTGGTAGAGTAAAATACAAAAATATGGTAAAGTGTCTTTACAAAAAACTGTTAATATATATATTTTAAATGTTTTGAATACTTAATGAACTACTTATGTTATGGTTACTAATGCCTTGTGTTATATTTTCAATCCTCAGCTATAAAATTGAACATCTTATAAATTTGTAAGTTATAACTAAAAAATAATTAAAACATTTTCGTGATTTCGAGAAAATTTTAAAATTCAAATGTTTATTAAACAAAATAATCGTTCTTTTGTATCTTTAATGTTTTAAAATAGCTATGATAAAAACTTACGTGGTTAACTTTTTTTTTGTTATAGGTAGAAAAACTTATTAAGAATTTTGTATTAAATTTTAAATCTTAGATATAAAAAAAAATATTTTATAATTTTATAATATCAAAATGAATTGCAAATTTATGTGATTTTAATAAGTTTTTTTAAAATTCTAATTATTTTTATTTTTACTTTTAATTAGAAAATATACAATTTATACCCAGAGATATAATAAGAAAACGTTCTACAACAATTTAAAACATGAATAGGGAAAGGGAAGAAACCATCCAGTGATCGTACTTCCTGGAAAAATTCTAACTTAAAATGTTTATAAAAATTAATATTTTGACTATATATTTTCGATATTTTTAGTATAGGTATATGAACAACTTATAAGAAACCTTGTAACACATTTTTATCAACATTTATAAAAAAATTAATCGAAAATGTAAAATATCTATGTATAGCTTAAAAAGCGTCAAAATATTTTAAATTTTACATTATATTTTTTCATGCATATAAAATGTTAACATACACACTTAATTAATATTTCAAGTATTTATGGTTATTCGTTTTTGAGTTCCACCAAAAAAAAAAAAAAAAATCGATTTTGTCGAAACCTGGTTTTGCGTTTTCTTTAATTGATTATTTTTTTTTTTAAAAATACTAGGAATTTTCAATTTTGACCTCTTTAATTTCTATTAGAAGTTAGAACCACCTTCAAAGTTGAATCGAAACATTTTTTTCTGCTCTAAATTGTTAACACACACACATACACACACAAAAGAAAACACATATCATTGTAAAATTAATACATTCATCGCTCTACTCAGAATCTAAAATAGCTCATTATTGTATCATTAATAGACAAATTGTGGACATTACTAATCAAATTTGTAAATGATTTTACAAAAACAACCTTACCATTGGATACATATAAATCCTATCCCTAAATATATTATTTAAAATGTATTTACTACCATACGCGCCTTTATTATTATTATTAGGGGTCGGATTTATATGTATTAAAAAAACCAAAATATATAAATATATATGTAATAATAAATCACTTTATATGTGATTAAAAAAATGAAAATATGGAATACAAAAAAAATTACAAAAAAATATAAAACATTGCTTTAAAAATGACATTATTATTTAATTTACTTATTTGACTACTATTATTCATCTTGATCTTGATCTTGAAAGCAATGAGATACCATATACATGCTCAAATTCTCAAAGTTAAATGATCTACGATTTAGTCGTAACACAGATTTGTACCGACTAAAGGAGTGCTCGACTTCCATCGAGGCAATGGGTGCAAATTTCATATTTGCAATAACCAAAGCAGTGAGTTCAGCCGGAAATATTACCCTATTCATTTCGCAATGTGTATCTCTAATTAATTTTATGCAGTCTAAACCAGGACTTTTTTGTAATACGCTGTGCATTTTTTCTTTTACTGCAACTCCCAAGGGTCCTTGTAGTTGTTCTATGCATTTTTCAGCTTCTTCTATAAGTCCTAAACTTTAAACTAAAGTAATTTTTCTCGTTTCTAGTTGCTTTATTGTATCTTCTAAAAATCCAAAATTAACAGATATATAAATTAAATTATTTTTAATATCATCTATATTTAATAAATGTTTAGCTTACTGAATAGAAACTGCTGAAGTAGAATCCAACGTTATCTATCATTTATCGAGATCACAAATGTCGAATATAATATTATATCGACCGTAGATTACGGTCGATTAGTTCAATAATTGGTATTATTTTGTTTACGTACTTTTTGAAACATGGGAAATCGTATACATCGTATACAATTATTAATAAATTGTAAATTTTCGAAATATGTAGGGAAAAATGGAATTATTAAGAAATATGTAAAAATATGTACTTATGACAAAATATGTAAAAATATGTAAAATAAAATATAGTTCATTATAATGGAAATCCCTTGAAACGAATTTATCACTTACCTAAATTGATTTATCAAGTCACAGTAAAAATATGTATTTACATATAAATCCGAGCCCTATTTATTATTATTATTGACATGGTTAGGTTAGGTCGTTGGTTTTGATCTCTAAAGTGTCGTCTCTGATGTATATTGCGCAATGTAAACGTCAAAAAATTATGATATTTATTTTATTGTACATCTAGAAATTTTCGTCATCCCAGGATGAAAAATGTTTTCTTAGAATTCTACGTCGACTGTATAGTTGAGTAGCGTTACTTATTTTAGATTCACACGAGGCCAAGAATCTGTTGGTTTTACAAAAATAATATTATTTTGTCTCAAAGTCATAACAACACATTGAAATAACGCGCAATACACACAAAATGCTTTCTTTGTAAGCTATCAATGTTAGAAACATGACGTACACAATCAATGATCCGAGCTCGACTCGTTTTTTTTTCTTAACATGATCGTTAATTAATCGCTTTTGTATTTGAAATAACAATAAAGACACCACCAACTGTTAACTATTGTAATTTATTCGATTGTAATAATTGTTATCTGCTGTACACCTGTATACTTATCATTCAATGTATTATTGTTATTTTTTTATAAAATTATTTCAGTTGTACTCGTTCATTCAAATGGTATTTTTTTACCCACCAATAAAAAAGTAATTGTCTAGTTGTAGTCACTTATCTGTTCGAAAAAATAAATACAACACTAATTTATACTCTCTGATAATAATAAACGCCTATTTTTTGTATCCGTTCAGATAATTTGTCCAGTTTGTGGTTTTAAATATTTAGGAATCAGCCAAACTAATTAATTATAAGAAATCAAAAATTTTAACTTTATCAACGCTTCTGAAATTGTGTTATTACTTATTATGTGTATGGGTAGGTACTATTGTTTGCTGTACAGGCACAAACTTGTAGAACCAATCTAGTTAATAAAAATATAAGTAATTATAAAAATGTGTTAATTGTAATCCAATGATTTACTCTAACTTAGCTCTAGATATTTCAAATATAATAATAATTAACTGATGTTTATACAATTGCAAATGAAATCTATTTCGATATGATTATATACGCTTATGTAAAGGTTAGTAGAATTGGCATCGAATAGAGCAATTCATTCTCAATACTTTGCCAAGACTATTTTCAGTTTCAAAAGTACTTAGTCCATCCGAGTGTATAGACCTTTAGAATAGAACAAAATAAAGCGATAATAAATAATGAAAAATTAAAAAATCAACTTAGTAAAAAATAAGAAAGTTAGTAACTTGCATTACCTACATAGCTAATATATCTATTTATACCGTGGAAATTATTTAGAGATCAGTTTAATAAGTACATACCAACTGACGGGCTTTATTGTTTTAACAGGCTTGGTAATATTAGATGCGCTTAATAGTATAATTATATTATATTATTAATTAAATATATTGATATTTAATTCTTATATATAAAGTTGTATAAGATCGAAAAACAGTAGTGAAAACAAATGCATAAACCAACTTATTTATAAAAAATTTTTTTGCAATGTTATTTGTGATGTTTCATTTTATTTGTATAGGTATAAGTATTGGTGTAGGTATTTACCTATTCACCTGTATTTAAACAAATTAATTATATTTATAGTTTACATTTAAAGTGGGTGATGTATACTGTATAGACGTATAGTAATGTTTTTCAATAAAATCTCAAATTCTCGAAATAAGAATAATAGGAAGTAGTAGTTTGTAGAAATATTATAATTTATAATATAATTATAAGGTATAAATCTATTATATATTAAGTATTTCAATATGAACACTTCTTTAAAATATTCAACTTGGCAAGTAATTGCGTTTTTTATAACACTGATTATTAATATTGTAGGAATGCATAAATATTTACAAACGATTAATATTTAAAATTTAGAACGTAACAAAAAATTATTTAGAGAACATTTAATTAAAATATTGTACTACTTATACGTTTAGAGTTTATACTACTTTTTTTTTATTTTAATGATTAAATTTTAATAAATAATAAACAATAATAAAAACTTTAAAATCTATGTTTATGATCACAGTGACATTATATTGTAACTGCCCTTAAACGTGGTGACAGACACAAAAAAAAAACAAATCATAGTAAAATTAATACATTACTTGCTCAGAATTTAAAATAATCCTTATACTTATAAATATCTTAAAAAGATTCAAAATATTTTTTTAATTGTATGGTGTATAGATAATGATAATGTTTGGTTAAAATGTCAATGTTTTACGGTTATTCGTTTTTGAATTACAATAATATAAATAAATCTTTCTTTAAGAAATCAATAGTTTATGGGAATATACAATGTCTAATTTCAAACGCTCATAAAAAACTAGTTTGACTTTTCTGTAAACTTTATTTTGCGAAAAGTAGAAAAATGTATGGAGAATTTTATGTTAAATTTTTAAACCATAGGTTTTTTTTTTTAAACAGAAATTTTTTTTATATTTATTCTAAATCAAAAAGAAAAATGCATATTTCGTGATTTTGTCGAAATTTTAACTTTAAGAGCGTGTTAATATTTATTGTAGATTTACACTCATTTTTTTTTAAAATAATAAATTTCTTATCCTAGAATCTAAAATAAATATTATTTATTGCTATTGGAATTAAAAAAAAAAAACTAATTTACTAATTTTAATAATAATTAGAACGATAACTTTGCGTTTTATTATATTGACAGTGCATACTTTACTAGAAATTACAAATTTACTTTTGTACTGTGTTTTATTTATAATATATTTACAGGTAGAAAAATGGCTCAACAAGATACAAGCAATGATGCGTGAAACAATTAGGCATAGTTTTTTAGAAAGTACCTTATCCTACGAAGAGAAACCAAGAGAACAGTGGTTGTTCGACTATCCTGCTCAAGTATCGTTGTGCGGTACACAAATTTGGTGGACTACGGAAGTAAACATTGCATTTGCCAGGCTTGAAGAAGGTTACGAAAACGCCTTGAAAGACTATCAAAGAAAACAGGTGATTAAAAAAAAATGTTTATAAAACAGTACAAATATGTCTTGTACATGAAAATCAGTTAACATTTCAAGAAGGAAAGAAAGGGTCTAAAGTTACTAACGTAAAAGTTAGTACTTAGTATACTAAAATATCGAAAATGATACACATTATCCCATTAAGATTTAAGGCATGAAAATATTTCCGTCATGTGGTAGAAGGGGGGGTCTATTGAAATATCTGGATACAGAACTCATCCGATCATCCATTACAATTTCCATATCCTGTTTGTGTAATATAGTGTATCTAGTTAAAATCATTATTCAAGAGACAAAAAATCGTAAATTATAAGAGACCCATAAAAATTATTATAGATAACTGATAAATAGTAAATGTACTTATATATTAGTTTGAACAAGAAATTTAAATTTAAATTAAAATACCTACAGATAGAGAATTAATCATAGTGTAAGGAATATAAATTATAATATGTTGATAAACAATTAAAATGAATTATTGATCAGCGAAAAGAGACAAGGAGTTATAATAACTATTATTTACATTACCATTTTTATAAATATGTTAAAAAATCTATTTCTTTTATGATTTAAGTCATGTTCAAAGCACATTTTTAAAATAATTATCATAATTATTCAAAAAGTGAAATATAATAATATTAATATATTAATAATTGTCTATTCTTAAATAATGAATAACAATGTATGGATACTTATTCATCACAGTTAAAAATATCTTAACTCCTATATTATTATAGTTGAGTTACTTGTATGATTTATTATTTAAAACAATATTATGATAAAGTATTTCAACTTAAATTTAATTCAACTAAATTTTAGTTTTGGCTTTTCGTATTCTTATTTTATTGTTTTCATTACGAGTTGGTATAGCTTACAGCAGGTAGGTACATCACCCACATAGTATTATTAGTATGCAAATATTATTTATTGCGTGTTTATCTAAAGTGTATTTGTAAATATAGATTTCTCAACTGAACACATTAATATCATTATTATTGGGAGAATTAACCAGACAAGATAGACAAAAAATAATGACAATTTGTACGATTGATGTGCATTCTAGAGACGTTGTAGCTAGATTAATACAATCAAAGATTGAAAACGTACTTGCGTTTCAGTGGCAATCACAACTCAGACACAGGCAAGTCTACTATACGTCAATTAAATGCATGGAACGTTTTTAAATGTAAATCTAAGTACTAACTTATGTGACAATATCATAACTGAGGGTTTATTACTACATAGTCTATAATAAATTAATAAATAGTTAAGTAAATATTTATACCAGTCTTTCTTTTTAATTTTTTGTGGATAATTGAATTCTAATTTTTACGACATTGGACCTATTACATGTATATTTTTATTTTCATAATTTTTATCATAGACATTTGAAATATTACACTGTCACTAAGATTATAATTGTCTTCACACAGTAAAATTTTCAAAATATTTAGACTAATTTTAAGCTATTTACTTTATAAACCTATTATTTACAACATTTAATGGTAGATTGGTATTGAATTATAAGCTTTATAACAGATTGTAACATTTCATGAAATAATATTATATAATTTAATATTTGTAATTTGTTTTTGAAAAAATAAGTTCAAAATATTGTATATCAATATAATAGCTATGTAAATATATAATACAATATCTTAAGAAATATACAAGGCGATTCACTATCGTCAAGCTTGTCACCCCCCCCTCCCTTTTCTGTAATATATTAGTTATTCAAAATTTGATTGTTAGAATTATGAAATATATTTAAGACCATATTTTTAAATTCATGAGATATTTTTGTTAAACGTATCAGATTTGAAATTCGAACAAGGTAATTTTGAGTCATTTATCTTTGTGTACTAAAGATAATAGATTCATGATAATGAGTTTGGAAGATAGGGCTATGGGCATTTGAAAATTTTAGGGATTAATAATAATCCATCAACATTATTAATTTGTAAAAATAGTCCAAGTATAATAAATCCAATATTACATAGGTATAATTTATATTTTTTTAATACCATTTTTAAGGACTATTATCCTTAGTTTAAATATTTTAATAACTGAAAAACTACTCGTTCGAATTTTTAATTTAATATGTCAACATTTTCAAGAAAAATTATTTGAAATTATCCATTACTATTGAATTCAAATTTCAGACACTCATTACAGTTACTTATATTCGTCGATGAGGTGTACTCCATACGTAAGACCTACTATACAATAGTCTCTATTGAATAGAGCGACTTCCTGGATTTTTTTTTTTGTTTTATAATAATCTGAAAATAATCAGAAGCAAAATACTTTTCAAAATTACGATGTATAAATTATTTTAAGTAGGTACCTACAAATTATTTTTTATTTTTATTTATATCTAATAAACATTTAACTTGAGATAAAAGTATTGAAAAAGCAAGCATTATTCCGTACAATTATCAATCAATTACTATTACTCAAATTATCTATATTTAAAATTTTAATTAATAAAAAAATATTTGTTCCATATTCAATATATAACCTATTTTGTACATCAGTAATTTTAGAAAATTCTTCTATTACAATATGTAATTTATGTTTTTATAAAATATATCATATACCTATCATAAATTATAACTATTCTAGCTACTTGGTTAAACACTAAAAAATTAACAGAGGTAATGATTTATAATAAAATAAAAACTATCCAAGAAGTATATACTATTTAAATGTCGTATGCTTTTATATTCATAGGTTTTGATACTTTTAATTTTAGGTGGGACGAAAAGGAAAAAGACTGCTTTGCTAATATCTGTGATGCACAATTTCGATACAGTCACGAATATTTAGGTAATACACCGCGTTTGGTAATCACTCCTTTGACGGACAGATGTTACATAACTCTAACGCAAGTAAGCACTACAATTTACGCTCACTTTGTGAATGAAATAAAAGAAATTGTTTTTTCATTTATTAGTCATTACATTTAGTAATGGGTGGAGGACCTGCCGGACCCGCTGGTACAGGAAAAACAGAAACAACTAAAGATCTCGGTCGCGCTCTCGGCGTCATGGTTTACGTGTTCAATTGTTCAGAGCAAATGGATTACAAGGTATAATACAATGTTGTGTATATTGTAACGCGTGACCAATAAACATAACTGTTTCACAAACAAATATATACATTTCAGTCGTGTGGCAATATTTATAAAGGATTGGCTCAGACAGGAGCTTGGGGTTGTTTCGACGAGTTTAACAGAATATCTGTCGAAGTATTATCAGTGGTTGCTGTCCAAGTGAAGTCTATTCAGGTATATCGTGTTAAAATAATATTATGGCGATTTAATATGGATTAAAGTACTTTCATTATTTTACTACTTACGATTATAATATAATATTAATTCTCTGTTTCAATGTTAGGAATTAATATAATTATACCTAATATTAAATACTATTTTTCCTTTCTAGGATGCGATTCGAGAAAAAGCAATCACGTTTAACTTTATGGGAGAAAAAATAAGCTTGATTTCATCTGTTGGAATTTTTATTACGATGAATCCCGGTTATGCCGGCAGAACAGAGTTACCGGAAAATTTAAAAGCTCTTTTTAGGTTAGCACTCTTGATAAAAAAATTTAGTTTATTTTATTAAATAAATAATTTATATTATTACAGACCGTGCGCCATGGTGGTACCAGATTTTGAACTAATCTGTGAAATAATGTTGGTCGCCGAAGGATTTCAAGAAGCAAAAATTCTCGCGAGGAAATTTATAACTTTGTACACGCTGTGCAAAGAGCTGCTTTCCAAGCAAGATCATTATGACTGGGGTTTAAGGGCCATAAAGTCTGTGTTAGTCGTGGCTGGTTCTTTGAAGGTGAACTATTTATACTATTTTTAACACGAAACTCGTGATTAAAGTACTGTCAAAACAACATAGAGAGGTGATCCCGGACGGATCGAAGAAGAAGTGTTGATGAGAGCTTTAAGAGATTTCAATATACCGAAAATTATTAGCGACGACGTCCCAGTATTTATGGGACTGATTGGAGATTTGTTCCCGTCGCTGGACGTGCCTCGTAAAAGGGACCAGGATTTTGAAAAGACCGTCAAACAAGCGGCTGTCGATTTATTGTTGCAACCCGAAGAAAATTTCATACTCAAAGTACTGACCGTTGTATTTCGTGTAGCTGCCTAATGCCAGCGTAATAATTATGTTTTAATAAACAGGTTGTACAATTAGAAGAACTTTTGGAAGTTCGTCATTCCGTATTCGTAGTTGGAAATGCAGGCACTGGCAAAACTGAAGTTTGGAAAACGCTATTCAGGACTTATCAAAATATAAAACGAAAACCGATTTATAACGATTTGAACCCAAAAGCAGTAACTAATGATGAACTATTCGGTGTTATTAACCCCGCTACCCGCGAATGGAAAGACGGTAAATTTCAATTTTATTGTGTTTGAAAATTATTGTTAAAATAAAATAAATAATAATAATTGTAATAATAATTTGTGACATCATAATATATCGTTCATTTCAAATCTAAAAAATAAAGGTTTATTTTTCTATCGTTCAAAGGTTTATTTTCTGTTATAATGAGAGAGCAAGCGAACATCCCGAACAGCTTTCCCAAGTGGATTCTATTGGACGGTGATATCGATCCGATGTGGATTGAATCACTGAACACCGTGATGGACGACAACAAGGCATAGCACATATAGATTAATATAATATGATATAAAATCGATCGATTTGAAACATATGTGTTGTTTAGGTCTTAACGTTAGCCAGCAACGAACGTATAGCCTTAACTTCTTCGATGAGACTCATTTTTGAAATATCCAACTTGAGGACGGCTACACCAGCCACCGTATCCCGAGCGGGCATTTTATACTTAAACCCGCAAGACTTGGGATGGAATCCGTAAAAAAAAACAAAATAATATTGATTTATAAATTCAAAATAATCTGCGATATTTGTTCACGTCGTTTACAGGTATGTGACAAGTTGGATCGAGACCAGAGAGTACGCCCAAGAGAAGAGTAACCTTGTGATCCTGTTTGATAAATATATACCGTCGTGTCTGGAAAACATCCGCAACCGGTTCAAAAAAATCATACCAATAACGGAGATGTCACATATACAAATGCTGTGTCATTTGCTCGAGTGCATTTTAGTGCCAGCAAACACACCGACGGACTGTCCGAAAGAATGGTACGAACTATACTTCACGTTTGTGTGCATATGGTCATTCGGAGCGGCTATATACCAAGAACAGGTGAGAACGAAGATCGATAACCGTGATTTGAAAACGATACGAAAAATTACAAATTTTTAACCCCACGAGTTGTTGTAAAAATATATATTAGGTACTTACAATTATACAGTTGTAATCAGTAGTAGCTCATGGTTTTACTATCGCGATGTTTGGGCGACACTAATTTACCACCGTGTAAAATATTTTAACGCATAACAGCACTTTGTTCCTCGAAAAAATATATACTAGCAACAAAAAGTACACTACTGTAAGGCAATACGAGTAACAAACGTCGACCGAACATGTAAGGCACGCAAGTTGTCAATAGGCAGTGCTGTTCAGTACGCAGATAACTAATAAGAGGGAGGACGATTAACCCTTAAAATTTCGAGAAACCCTATTAAAAAGGCGATATACATCATAGTAATTCTCCTATAGGGTTATATCATTGATTATAATGTATTTGTAATATGTAGGGCTAGGATTTATATGCATTGATATGTTTTTTTTGCAACTTCTTATTACTACTTTTGTTAGTAATATCCACGAATCAGCTCATGATGAGGTAAATGGTGGTATTTTTTTTATGTATATTTTTGCATATTTTGAAAAAAAAATGAATATTATTGTACATTTTAACTATAAAAACGTGAAAAATACATGTTTTATAGTATATTTTATTAAAAGTCATTTTATCGCTGTACAAAAACACTTAAAAGTAATTAAATCTATCTTATCTGTTTGTCGTAAACTTGTACGCTGAATTTTTATTTGATGAGTGTTTGGAAATCGTTGAAAACATCAAATTTAAACTTAGCTAAAACAAAATCGACAAAAAATTAAAAAATGTGTTAAAAAAAAATATTGATTTAAAATCTATATTTACAATACGTAACATTTTAAATGACAACAATCTAGATGAAGATTTCCCAAATATAACTCCTGGAGAAGTAAAAAAATTTAAATATGCGAATATTGCGTCATGTAATGTCGAATAAAGTTTTAGTAAATATAAGAATTTATTAAGATGAAACAGAAGATAGTTTACTTTTGGTGAACACCATTTCATTGTTTCGTGTAATTCATTTGAATAACATTAATAATTTTAGACATAATTTTATAGATTTTAGAATTTTTTTAATGTTTTTGTATTAAGTATTTATTTTATTATATTTTTTTTGCATAATTTAACATATTTATTTAGAGTATGGGTACTTATTTGAAAAAAAAATTATGGAAAATATTTTTATTTAATAATATTTATGTGATATATTTTAGCATATTTTTATTGCATATTATTGAATATTTTTAATAAAACAAATGCATATTTCATGATTTTTTATTGCATATAAATCCTAGCCCTAGTCATATGTATAGTATTATACTATACTATGTATAACCAATGGTTAATGAAAAAAAACAGGAGAGGTCCCTAGCCCAGGAAATTTGTCTATTTGTGCATAGATACTCCAGAGGGCTCAAACAACTGTTTTTTTTTAAAAATGTTTTATAATCTTTTATTTTGTTGGGCACTCATTTAATATATTATGAAAACCACTTAAACACTTCGACAACGAATAAACTGCTGTTCTTATTTTTGCCACTCAGGTGGTCGATTACAAAGTTGAGTTTTCCAAATGGTGGGTGGCCGAATTCAAAACCATTAAATATCCGTCCCAGGGCACTGTATTTGATTACTATATCGACACGGAAACCAAGGAGTTTCTGCCCTGGACTCACGTCATTCCGAAATTCGAACTGGATTCGGATATGCCCCTGCAGGTATAATAATGTTCATTGGTCGATCGACGTTTTCATACCGCTGTTTTGTTTCCCGCAGAGCGCTTTGGTCCACACGCCGGAATCGATAAGGACCCGGTTTTTTGTGGATCTTCTCATGGACCACAAACATCCGGTGATGCTAGTCGGAAGTGCGGGCTGTGGAAAAACGGTACTGATGAACGAGAAACTCGCCAGTCTCTCGGAAAACTATGCAGTGACCAATATACCTTTCAACTACTACACGACTTCGGGTAATCGCGCATCCGATGTTATGATACCGTCATCATAATGATAGGGGCTTGTAAGTCCGATCGCGTTTGTGCCAAAAGTATACTAAAATTTTCAGTAAAAAAAAAAATATATATATATATATATATATATATATATATATATATATATATACAGGTACAACTATAATTTAATTCGAAGTTGGTAACTAGGTATCTTGAAAATATTCAATGCCACCTACCATTAAAAACGAGTTGACAAGTTTTGTCAATGCAAATTCATAGGAACTTACGAGCCCTAGTTATGATGAAGTTTAGTGTCAAATACCTATAATATATTTTTATAGTTTTTCTCGTGTGTATATTTTTTGTTTTTGGTTGATTACAGAGATGTTACAAAAAATACTCGAAAAACCTCTAGAAAAAAAAGCTGGCCGAAATTATGGACCACCGGGAAACAAGACACTCATATACTTTTTAGACGACATGAATATGCCCGAAGTAAAATAATTATTACATAACAATTATTAGATACTATACTTGCCATAATAAATAATAAAGCCTACGTTAAATATTTAAATTACATGCTTATTATGGACTTAGTAAAATTCAGAATTTTGGAACATGCAATTTACCAATAAAATAAACAATTTTCTACAGAATGTCTAAGCATAAAAATAAATATTTACGCGACTATGCGAAGGGCCGAAAACCAGGGTTTCCTATATAATTGATAATTGTTTAAAATTTCAGGTAGATTGCTATGGAACTGTTCAACCGCATACTCTGATACGGCAACATTTGGACTACGGACACTGGTACGACAGAACTAAATTGTCATTAAAAGACATTCATAACTGTCAATATGTGTCTTGCATGAATCCAACTGCTGGAAGTTTTACCATCAATCCTCGGCTACAGCGGCATTTTTGCGTCATCGCTGTGAGGTATAATAAACTATGCGTTTTTAAAGATTCAAAGATCTTGTTTTCATTGTCTTCGCGCAAAAACTAATATACTCACACACGCGGTGTCTTAAATTGCTGTTTCAAAACGTTTGCAAACAAAAAAAAAATGTGAAATTTCAACTGGGTAGGCTGCAGAAACGTACGAATCGCACGTTGTTATTATTTATAACGATCATAAAAGATATATTTTATAAACGTGCCTACATTTGAAACGAGACTAATGAATACAATAATATGTAATGGTATAGATTGATTGTTTATTCCTATGAATTATGTATGCTGTTTATTAGACACCATTAAATAAAAAAATTTATTGATTCGTTAAAACTAGATTATCAAAAAATGTGTGACTTAAGTAAAAACACTTTTTGATCTTTCTTTACACAAAAAAAAAAAAAAATGATTACGAAAACACTATAGAGAGAGCTATGTAATAATAAGCTATATAACTTAACTGCCAAAATATATAATAATATATAATTTGTGTCAAACCAATGTAATATAATTGCTTATATTAAATTATACAATATACAGTAAAACTTCCATATAACGGTCACTGAAGGGGTTGTAAATAATGACTATTATTTAGAGGTGACTGGTGACAGAAGTTCAATACCTTTCAGGTGACCGCTATAAGAGGTCATACAAATTTTAAAAATAAAACACCAAATAAATAACGCATATGAATATGGGTATTAAAAAATGTATTTATGATTTATGAAATAATGTAGGTACAGTTTAAAATTTAAAAAAAATCTCATAAGCTTTTATAAATATTAAAATTAAAAAAATTGAGTTATATTAGTTTATTTTAGATTCATTTAATTATTTGAAAAATTTTTTTTCAAAATAAATTTCTGCGGTTTTAACAGATTATAACCATCTATGTCATCTTTTTGAAGAGTGAAAATTGATAATTGTTTTATTTGATTTAAAACCTCAAAATAGTTTGATACACTATACTCTGGTTCTTCAGTTTCTTCAGTTTCTTCATTTGTTTCTTCCTAGTCATTATCTGTTGTTATGAATGACTTGATATCAGTAACATCTTCTTTAGTTATTCGATTTTTGTTAACCAAAAAAAAATTTTCACCTTGCATATAAGTTGGCAGCATATTAACTAATTGTTTACCAACAATTATTTCATTTTCAAGATCTGTGTTATCTAAATCTACGGGCAAATTTTACAAAATAAAACCTGATTTTTTGAAACATTTAGTAACACAACTATTAAATACTAAGTTTATGTTTTGTAATTTTTAATCAGAATGTGATTTTGTATTATTTAAAAACAAAAGAATTTTTTGCTTTTGTTTTTTCATTTTTTTGTCAAACCTCATTAATTACTCAGTCATTATATATCGCGTCATCCATATTTTTTTATTTGTCTCCCAGTATAGATCTAAAGTTTTATGTCCACATTCTTAAAGCTACGAGTTTTTTTTAGATTTGCCTATGATTAGCTGTTTTTTAAATTCATCTATTAAATTAACGCATAACATGACCTCAATCTTTCTTTAAGCTTTTTTCCAGAAGTACAAATTTCATTTTTAAAACTTAATGTTTTATTAGGATAAGAATTTTATAAAATAATCCTGTTTCATCTGCATTGAAAATATTTCGGGGCTTATAAAAAGAAATTAATTGTTTGACTTTTATACGCCATTCGTCCATTATTTCCGTATCAACTAATTTACTTATCGCCGCAAACCACTTTAAAAGAAATATTGTAGCGTGATTTAAATTTATCAAGCTAACTATTTGACGCTTTAAAATTTTCACATTCAAATTTTTTATTCATTTGTAAAGCCTTTTCTTTAAGTATTGGTCCACTGATTGGAATATTTTTAGCATGAGCTACACAAAACCATTCGTTCATATTAACTGATTCGGTTTTACGACGTTTTATAGTTATCATTTGATCGTTACCGTGTGATTTCCATAATTTTAAAAATCATTTTTAATTTCGTTTCTCTATTTTTTTATTAAGTCGATGGCTTGAGTTCTTCCTATTCTAAATGTATCTGCAAGAGTACGTGCACTCACATTTTCTTTTTGGTAAAAATCTAACAATTTGATTTTTTTCACAAATTAGATGTTTTTGTTTGGTCGCCATTGAAACTATAGGTACGTACTTTGAAACGTTTTGAACATACACAAAACACCAATAATAAAATACACAGTCACAGACAAGTGTTCGTCGCGTTATCAACATCATAAATTAAACTTGTTAAGATAAACTGTCAGAAATAATTTCAAAACAATAATTTTCCATTTGATATATTTTTAAATATTGACCGTTAATTAGAGTGCCCGCTATATAGAAGTATTAATATATTTTCCCATAACACTCAACGGGACCAAAAAAACTGACCGTTACATAGAGGTGATCTTTCTATAAGGTGACCGTTAACGGAAGTTTTACTGTAATATAATACGATATTAATGCTAAAAATATAAAAATTATGTTTATTTGAACTAATATTACAATTTTAAACTTTAAATTATATAACATTAATATAAATAAAAAATAATATAACAATGTATTAATTTCCAATTATAAAATTAAATTTTAAATAATAACTTAATTAA
Organism: Pentalonia nigronervosa; assembly: GCA_014851325.1. Lineage (NCBI taxonomy): Eukaryota > Metazoa > Arthropoda > Insecta > Hemiptera > Aphididae > Pentalonia > Pentalonia nigronervosa. Next base: position 82,151 of record JACXSJ010001166.1, read on the forward strand.
TATTATTAGGTAACTTAATGTGTTGATTAAGCTTGTTCGTTTGTGACTTTTAAATGATATTATAGTCCAAACAATTGAATAAAATTGAATAAAATGTAATATTACAATTTATTATTTAATATTTGCAATGAAACATCTTGGTAACCGAGATATTAGCGCTTTTATATAATTATGATAGGTACTAATTATTTTACTATTATCTTATGGCACTTATATCCAATGCCTAGGTATTTATAGGTAGGTATTTCTTTCCTACTATTAAATTATTTATTTCAATTCAGTTATTAATTTTGTTTTATTTATTAGCATTACCTAATCAACAAACATATATTTTTAATGAACTTTAAATCATTTTTACCGTACAGTTTTCCAGGGTCAGAGTCGTTGACGATGATATATGCTTCAATTTTAAATCAACATTTTGGAAATTTTGAGTATCGAATCCCACAAGTCGCCTCAAAACTAGCTGATAACGTAATCGAAGCTACAATCTGGTTACACAACAAAGTTAATTCGGTTTTCCTACCTACCGCCACCAAGTTTCATTACATATTCAATCTGAGAGATTTATCAAATGTCTTCCAAGTATTAACATGTTCTGAAACAAAAACGCGTGTTTTTTTTTTACAAATCACTTAGGTATGAGGTATAATATTTTTTTAAATAATGTATTTTAGGGCCTGCTTTTCAGTACCGGGGAGTGTTTGAATTGCAGTGCAGATTTGATGCGACTATGGATGCACGAATGCCAAAGAGTATACTCAGACAAATTAGTTGATGATAAGGATTCAGACGCATTTACTAAAATACAAACGGATGCGTTGAAAAAATTCTTTGATGTAAGTGTTCATTATTATACTCGTATATAAACAGAATATATTTAACTTTAA
>JACXSJ010001166.1:83140-112996 GCA_014851325.1 Pentalonia nigronervosa
ATCCGAGACGGTTTGTTTGGCAATCCCATATTGCGCACAAATGCTAGACACAGAAATTTGTAATCGCAATAACCTGAATTTATGGGAAATTTGTAGAACTCGTTTTCTTGTTTATTTTAATCTACGACATAAACTAGCGTAATTTACGTATTCTAAATGACTGTCCGGATTAAGCGAAGTCCGGACTAATGAGGTCCAGTTTAATGAGGTTCTACTGTAGTTCAATATTTGAACACGGTCAAGCTTTAAATTTCTATAATTGTATTACTTATACAAATATTAATAGTTCTTTTTGATTTACTTTCAAAATGTTAAAATATTTATATATGGTATATTGATATTTGATTAGTATAGACTGTATCATTCAAACTCTATTTTATTATAATTATTTTATATTATGTCAAATATTTGTGTAAGTGCCTTTATAAGTTTAGAAACAGGCAACCATACTTACATCAAACATATCTTTTAAAGGCTGGGCAAGTTGATGATATTTTTAAAATGAGTTAAGTTGATATAAAATTATTTAGTTAATAGTTCATCAGTTTTTTTTTACTCAAATAAGTTATGAGTTATATAGAAACCAACAACTAATATAATAATTAATGACTTAAGTAAAATAATTTTTTTTGCTTAAAATATAAAAATAGCAAATAGACAGTTTAAATGGTCAATTCCCATTTTTTCGCTCTACCATTTCGCCGCCAATTTAATCCCATTTTGCCATCTTCCCATTTCATCGTATAATTTTCAAATTATTTTTGTTTTGAATTGTGAATATGTGATTTGTACAGCAATAAATAGTTATAGTGAAAGATTTATCAAGTGAAATGATCTTAGTACCTACTGGTTTACTATACCATCAGTATTATACTATGCACGCCAAAATTGAAGATTACATGAAACTTCTTCAACGTAGAAAACAAATTAAAAGAATTTACAATAAATATATTAAGGTCGAATAAAGAATCTACAGTCTTAAGGAGTGAGTAACAAGCGATCCTCCACAGATAGAATGGATCGAATATTTGGACAAAATTAGTTACTTAATTAAATACAACGAATAGTTCTAATATTTATTAATTACTAACATTTACTGACATTATACTTAAGTTACTAGACAGTGAACTATTATTTTTATATTATTTTTTATAATTATTATGCAACAATCAAATATTCTAGTTATTGGAATAAAATTGTGTTTTGAATTCATATTGTTGTTTTTATTAATGATTTTATACTAAAATGTACCATAAATAATGTTTGCCATTTTGAAATAAATTAATAAATAAAACCAAAAAGTTAATTAAGAATTTAATTTCACAAAAAAAAAAAATTCGGCGAAATGGATTGGTGATAAATTTATTCGGCAAAATGGTATACTACCATTTTAAATTAATACAAATAATACATATTATATTGAATTTAGAATGCATTAACGATATCAGTAAAAATTTACTTAGGACATTTTTAAATCATTGTGACAAATATATTTCCGAATTTGTTTTTCTGAGAATTCTTAAATGCCCATCAATATCCAAAGGTATCAAAACTAAGTTATTTTTATTGAACGATACTGGCTAATGGCAAAAAAGAGGTTAATTTAAAAAAAATTAATATTAAATTTATAATTATGTATCATCAATAATAATTTTGTTATATTTAAAATATAATTATATCATATTATAATACAAATATTTTAAACTAAAATCACAATTCTCATTTGTAGGAAATTGATGAATGTGCAGTTTTTGAAAAACCAAATATTTATTGCCATTTTGCTCAAGGTATTGGTGAACCTAAGTATTCGTCGGTAAGAAATTGGACTAATCTTACAAAATTACTAGAAGAAGCTCTAAACTTATACAATGATTTGGTTGCCGCCATGAATTTAGTGCTATTCGAAGACGCTATGATGCACATTTGCAGGTTTGCAGGGAGAATCATGGGCTTTATCGTTTTTGATGAGATTGAATACTGTTTAAGAAACGGGTTGTGTAATAATGTATAGAATAAACCGAATATTGGAATCGCCAAGAGGCAGCTGTTTATTGGTAGGAGTTGGAGGTAGTGGAAAACAGTGTTTAGCGCGTTTGGCGGCGTTTATTTCCAGCTTGGAGGTAGCTCAAATACAACTACGCAAAGGCTACGGGCTTTTGGATCTTAAAGTGAGTTTTTAAATGACAAAAAAATGATTTTTCTTTAGTAAACAGAACTTAAAGCTAGGCATTAACTAGTTAAAACTTAAGTTAAATATAAAAGTTTATTATTTTTAAATTTATAAACTGAATACTTGTAGTTATTTATTTTTCTAATCAAATTAATAATTTAACTAATTAAAGTATTTATTGTAATAACTTAGCTTTTCCATTTAATTAAAAAAAAAAATATGTACGTTAAATTAAAATCTAGGTCTTACATATTTATAGACTATAACAATAGTTAAAATTAATTATTTAATTAATTTTTAATTAATTAAGCCTTATAAAATTATTTTAAATAAAAATAAATAAGTACATATTTCTTGATTAAATAATTTTGTTGAAATTAAATTTTCTACTTGCCTGTAGTTGTTTGGACAGTTCAACCACCACAACAGCTAAAGTGTGCAATAAGAAGGAATAGTAGGATTTATTTTTAGTAAAATATTAAGTTATTATTTAAAAAACAATTAAATTTGTATAGTATTCACTAATCACTATATGAGTGTGATTCAAATAAAAATTTAAAAAAATGAATTAACTCCTTAACTGAGTTAAATTAATATTTTTTTTTATTTTTTCTTTAAAAACTTTAAACGTTTAGAGTTGAAATATTGCTTTGGTGTTCGTCAATTGCGCCGATTTTTTTGGACTTCCTGAAATATATACATCTTTTACACCGGTGGATTTATCACAAATTAAGAAGATATACATCGATTGCGCCAGGAAAATATTATAACAAAAATATTAACTATAATATTTTTAGATATTTTATTTTAATTAAATATGCAAAATTTGTTAATGTTAAAAATTAATCTAACTAAATTGTAAAAAATATATAAATAAAATACATTTAGAAATTTATTCAATTCACGTTCAAGTGTAAAATTTCTTATTGTCTTGGTTAAGAAAAGATTGAGAATATAAAATTTTAGATAGCAAATATATATGCACAAACGATGTAGATATACACTATGACCAGTGGCATAATTAAGAATTTGCCTTGGATTTGGGGGGGGGGAGAAATTTTTTATACATAAAATACTACATTTTCGTTACATTTTCAAGTATAGTGGTAGCTGGGAATACTATTTTATCAAATATCAAAGGCACTGTGGGGGGGGGATCTATCGTAATTATTACACCCCTGGCCAGGACATATTTCAATATTGTTTTATTTTTAACTTTTACAGTTAATCAAATGATATATTTTTGGTACTTCAATATCATCCGACGCAATTGATATATAACCTTTTTGAATCCCAAATTTTTTTTTTATCTGTGACTTCTAACGCAAATGACGTATATACCATATTGCTTATTAACTATTAACTATAATATATCTAAGATAGTTTTTTTCATTAAATTTTCTACCTTTAAATAAACTAATATATAACGCTCAATAAACAATAATAATCTAATAATAATTATTACCCGTAGATGGAATTATCCAGTTTGTATTTGAAGTCAGGTTTGAAAAATGTAGGAATCGTTTTTTTGATGACTGACGCTCAAGTACCATCAGAATCATTTTTAGTTTTGATCAACGACATGCTTTCGACGGGCGAAATCCCTGAACTATTTCCCGACGACGAGGTTGAGAACATTATAGCCGGCGTTCGTAACGAAGTAAGATTTTCATCATCATATAAAAAATAGTAGTAAAATATAAATGTGGTAGTATTCAGAAGGCGTAAATTGTGATTCTATTTATATTGAGAAAAAGATACGACAGTGATGGTAGTAATTCCTTTTTTTATAAGCAATTGTTGTGTTTTAATACTTGATTAAAATTAAAACAATAAACATTTTAGTTTTTAATATCATTTAATTATTATAAATAACAGTATATCGTGTGTCTTAATCTAGAAATTGATTTATTGGTAACAATCATCAGTGCCAATACTATTATCACATCCCTTTTTTTTCGGTTAAACAAAATAAGAATACTTCTCTTTAAAAACAAACGATTTAAACAGAACAATATTTAATACTTGAATATAACATAATTACTAATACATTTGAATTTGTACACATAAAAATTAGGCTCATACTACATAAATGAGAAACATAAGCATTATGAAATAAGACCTTAAATTAATAAACTAAACATTATACTTATACATGTATATAATTATTACAAAATACAGGCAACATACAACATATTTGTGTTTAAAAACAAGTATTTATAAATTTTAAGATCATCCATCATGTCACTTATAATCATTAAATAGCCAGGGGTCTTTTTATTCTTTCAAACTTTTTGACCAGTATACTCATTTATTTTAAATGATTCTCATTTTCCATGTTTTTTTCTACACCAATTAATATTATTCTGTCTTTTAAAAACCTTCAATTTCTTTATAACGTTCTTCTATTAATGACCTTAACTTTGAAATTCGTTAGTTCCTTTTTCTACTATTAACCTTTTACTCCAGAAATTGTTTTCATTTCTAATTTGGATCCAAATTGGATCACCGATCTCAAAATGTTCACTCTTTATAACTGTTCAACCATACAATTTTTTTTGCTCTTTTGACCTCTTAATTAATTATTTTTTTTATCTGACTACTATTTTTAACCATAGAATTGTCTACACTGAAAATTAATGAACTCACTTTTCTCTTGAACAATATCTCAACTGGAGCTGAAATAAGTTCACTAATTGGAGTGTTCCTATACTTTATCAGAAATGTATTTCAATTAAAACTATTTTTTAAGGCTTTATTTAACATTTTTTAACTATTTGTATAGCCCTTTCCTCCATTCCACTAGATTGAGCATAAATTAAGGAATAATTGATCAATTCCACGTTAAAATCTTTAGCAAATTATTCGTATATTATTCATATAATTTTAATAATTTTTTTCATATGTTTAACTTGTACTAATTTTTTATATTTATTTATAAGGTATTTCTGTTATACTCTATATATTGTAATAACAATATATTTTAATACATTTAATACATTAAAATTGAACTGAACATTTTTTATTCTCATGATGAATTGGGTTGACCAAATATAAAAGCAAAAGTTTTTACATTAGTTGGTCGATTTTCAGAGTTATTATATTAACTACAAAAGAACTCCAAAATAGAATACAGTTAATTGTAAATAGTTTTATAAAAGTAATATATCGTAACAATATTGATATATTCGATTAGGTCAAGGGTGCTGGACAGTTGGACACGCGTGAAAATTGCTGGAAGTTTTTCATTGAACGGGTTAGACGACAGTTAAAAATCGTACTATGCTTCTCGCCGGTTGGTTCGGTGTTGAGGGTTCGTTCTAGAAAATTTCCCGCACTGGTCAATTGCACGTCCATCAATTGGTTTCACGAGTGGCCCCAACAAGCGCTCATGTCGGTGTCCAATCAGTTTTTATCGGAACTTGAAGTGCTCCCCGTAAATGATTTTTTTACTTTTTCAACCAGAATCATTCTCATTTATCTAACATTGCCAATGATTAATTTGTGGCCATCATATGCACTCATTCTCTAGGAAAACTTCAGAGAATCCGTCGCCAAGTTCATGGGGTATGCGCACACACAGGTCAACATAATATCGCGAATATATTTACAAAGCGACCGTCGGTATAATTACACCACTCCCAAATCATTTTTGGAACAGATATCGCTCTACTCCAAGTTGCTAAGGCGAAAGTCGGCCGAGTTGGCTAGCAAAATAGACAGACTTGAAAATGGGTTAGAAAAACTGAAAAGTACAGCTAATCAAGTAAGTTTACATTATTTGCACGACTGCTTGAAAAAAAGGATTTGGATTTGTATTTGTGTTTGAATACATTAGAACCTGGCTTAAAGCTTGATCTGCTGTATGCTGTACAGTATAGGCAAGTTTTAAATATAGGAAACTCGTTATTGAGAGGTCTATGATCATTATATTGAATGTGTTAAATACTTAAATTTGAATTCAATGATTTATCATTATATACAACAAATTATCTTAGCGGAGACGGTCTGTCATCTTATATATTTCTAAAGATATTTTATACATTTTTAGTTTCTGAGCAGATGGATGAATATATTTAAAAAAAAAACTTTACTGTTAAATGTACGTACTCGACGATTTTGAATGCTTACAAATAGCCCCAATGTATGTAAATATTATGAAAATTTAATTGAGTATAAGAAATGAAATATTAATAGTGAAATATTCAAGTTTTTTCTATATTCAATATTTATTTTTAAATAACTACTAAATAACAAAAATTGGACGAGGAAAAATCGTTATTATTATAGGTACGTTTGAATATTTAATGTCGTCAAAATTTGAACACCAACTGCTCATAACAAATTTTTGACCACATTAAATACCTAGTAAATAAACTTGTATGCCATTTTCAACTTTTTAACTTTTATGTGTTTAAAATCAAAATTGTTTGCATTTCAAAGAAATAAATTTTTTTTCAAATTTTCTTAAAACCTTAACCTTGTATTATAATTTCAAGTTTTTTTTAACACAAAAACAAAAATTTATCATACTTAATCGAAAAAACTAAAAAAATTCAAGAATGTAAAATATAAGTATGACAAAATCAATCAAACTATTTTAAAACTATGATCTAGGTAGTTAATGTTGATACGATTATTTAATAAAAATATAAATTTTCCACGGTAATGTATTTTTAAATTACATCAAAAAATTAAAATAAATGTTGTTAAAAACTGATTTTAAGTAAACATAGTGGTTTTTCCTAATTTTAGTTTTATTTTTTTTTTAATTATTTTTGAAATACTGAGAATTTTACACCTGACCTCCCAAAAATACCAACTAGATACAAATTTTTACCAGTTTATTCGAAAATCGAAGATCTATCTATTTTTCTGATATAAAACTTATACACACACACATACAAATAATAAAACATACTTCAATGAAAATCAACATATTCATTGCTCTGTTCAGAATCTAAAAATATGAGTTAAATTAGGAACCTGTCTTGGTTAGTTAAACGATTTACTGCAATTTACAGCGATGCTGCATATTTATCGATATTTAGTTTAACTAAAATGTATTAAATGCATATATGATTTATAAATAATTTCGATTTCAGGTGGATAATTTAAAAGAAAAATTAGCAATTCAAGAAATTGAATTAAAAATTAAAAACGACGCGGCCGACAAACTCATTCAAATAGTTGGTATTGAAACTGAAAAAGTTTCAAAGGAAAAAGCATTTGGTTCGATTTAAAATTAACAATAAAAATAATATTTTTTAAATTTTAAGACATTTATACAACTTTTATATAGCCGATGACGAAGAAAAAAAAGTTGGTTCAATAGCAGAAGAAGTAAAGAAAAAACAACGAGATTGCGAAGAAGACCTTGTAAAGGCTGAACCAGCACTACTCGCTGCTCAAGTTTGTATTTGAAATAAACGTAAAAAAAACATAAGTTATACCTGTTTAGTATAAGACTCTTCAAGAATGAATACATTAATACTTTATTATAATGTACACGAACCTGTTAAGTATCTATGATAGGCATATCCAATACTTGGATAGTGCCGATTACTTTTTTTTTAATGTATCAATTTACAATCTATTTATATATTTGAAACTACAATGTTTGATGTAAATAAAAAATTCGTTGTATTTCGTACCTATAACAGTTAATTTATTATGTCGTTGGAGTAAAACTGAAAAATAATTTTAATTTTATAAAATTAAAAAACTCTTAACGCTAGAGTTGATAAAACTTGGTTTAATAACTAAATAATTAAGCGATATTGAAATATAAAAATATAAAGAAAGAATCACAATTAATTTGTCTATTTTATATGGCTCTAAGTCTCTAACTGCTAGAGAAGAGTTATACGCTGTGACTCTGTGAGGGGCTACGTGTAGAACTTATCCTTGCTTCGTGACATGCCGCTTGCTTTTACCAAACATTTTCAATGCAATTTAGGCCAGTATTTGCTGATTAGACGACTACTGTATTCAACCCGATGTATTATAATAGTTTATACTAATAAATCACTGCTATATTTAAATAGTTTAATTTTGTTTTTTTGTTTTTTTATTAAGGAAGCTTTAAACACATTGAACAAATCAAATTTAACAGAATTAAAATCATTTGGATCACCTCCTGGCGTTGTTACAAATGTAACGGCTGCTGTGATGGTATTATTGGCGCAAAACGGTAAAATACCCAAAGACCGAAGCTGGAAAGCTACTAAAGTACGTGCAGTATATATATATTATTACATGCATTTATGATGCTAAATCCAATCGGTTTAAAAATTAATGATTTTCGTTATGATATTGTAAAATAATACTGTTGAGATTAAAAAGAGAATTCAATTATAAATATTTAATATTATGATTATAAAAACTATATTTTGCAGTGTGTACCTAATAAGTACCTATATATTATTTGTTTTAAAATTGTATACGATTTAATAAAATCACATTTTTATATAAAACATATATTTATAGTAATTTTAGATAATTTTAGACTCAAATTACATTTTAATGTAAAAAAAAAAAACGTTGTTAACGTGTCTAAACAATTAAACATTACCTATATTTTGGAAATTATAAAACTGGTTTCCCGTTTAACCTAAACTATTTAATTTCAATTTAGATTATGATGGCTAAAGTGGACAGTTTCCTCGATTTACTCATAAACTATGACAAAGAGAATATTCATCCCGAAGTAACTAAAGCTATTAAACCGTACTTAAAAGATCCAGAGTTCGAACCAGAATTCGTTAGATCAAAGTCCGCCGCAGCTGCTGGTGAATTTCATAACAATCGTGCTATGATAAAGATTATAGTAAATCAATATCTAATATTGTATTCGATATTTTAATTTCAGGTCTCTGTGCTTGGGTGATAAACATTATAAAATTTTACGAAGTATATTGTGACGTGGAACCAAAACGATTAGCCTTAGCTCAAGCCAATATGGAACTCGCTCAGGCCCAAGAAAAATTAGCTATTATAAAAAAAAAAGTCGCTGTAAATATGAAATGCTATGTGTAGCGGTGTAAGAATAATATGAATGTCGATTTAATACGAAAACTTTTTATACAGTCCTTAGAAGAACAACTTTCCAAACTGACGGCTGATTTCGAGCAGGCCACATCCGAAAAACTACATTGTCAACAAGAAGCGGACGCGACTAATAAGACAATCGAATTAGCGAACAGACTGATAGGAGGCTTAGGATCGGAAAACGTCCGTTGGGCTGAAGCTGTAGCTTGGTATATAAACGTTGCGTGTAAAAATTTGCCAGGAATTATTTTTTTTTTCAACTTTAAAGTTTTATGCAACAAAGTACCACTTTGCCGGGTGACGTTCTGCTCATCACAGCGTTCATATCGTACGTTGGTTGTTTCACGAAACATTACAGACAAGAACTGCTACACAAAATATGGACGCCGTTCGTAAAAACTTTAGATGTACGTATAGAAACTATTATACAAATTAAAGGATATTTTTGTCGAATAAAAAACATTTGAAAACAATAACACATACGAGACCAATATTATTTAAATGTGACATGTGGACGTAGTTCAAAATTACACATTACAAAACTTCATCGAACGTCACCAATTAATTAAAAATAATAAAATTTAGCTTGTGTACACTTTTGAACACGGCTTTGCACCCAAATTAACCAGAACACATAACATCCCTAAAAATCGTTAAAAAACCTAACACCCGAAACCCATATAACCCGAATGATTTTTTTTTATAACACTCAAATAACCAATAACCGAATAAGACATTCTGGTTAGTCCGAAACCCGAATAATTTTCGGTGAAATCCAAAAGCACAAATCGTCTATTTTTTTCGATACACCAAAAACGCAAATTCGTTTTGCACTTTTGTACCTTAGTAAAAGGGACAAAAGCGCAAAAGTAAATGTATCACCTGATACAGTATTGTACCCTTTTCACTATAAGTTTCAGTTTAAAATTTGATGCTCGTTATATTTACTTCCTAAATATATAGTATTTTTATATTTCAAAAATGACAATGTTCGAATTAAGTTTAAGTATTATCGTACCGTATCCTATTTTATCGTAACAAATTACTGTAACGGTTGTATATCATTTAAGATATAGTATATACAATAATTTACTTCAAATAGTATTTGACTTAATAACTATATAGATTATTATATAACCTTCGAGTTATTTTTATTAATTTATTTTATTTATTAATCGAAACATGTTTGAAATTCGAGTGAAATGTCTTAAATCGTATACCAGATATATCCACATATCAATCTATGACTGCGCTACGAAAATATGCATTTGCGTCCAGTTTTCGATAAAATTAATATTTTAAGTATTCAAAAATTAACTAGGTATTGAAATGTCATTTACATTAACTTAAATAAAGACAGTGCATTGTGCAGTGCATTGTGTATAATAATTTTTATTTTAATATCAATGTAGCTTAATTAACAAATATAATATAATTTTGATAATATATACTTTATTTATGTAAATGTCATTTACATTAACTTAAATAAAGACAGTGCATTGTGCAGTGCATTGTGTATAATAATTTTTATTTTAATATCAATGTAGCTTAATTAACAAATATAATATAATTTTGATAATATATACTTTATTTATGTAAAATTTATTTGCACTTATGGTTTATTAAAAAGTTATTTTTCTTTGCGCTTTTGGTTTGAGTTTGGGTCACATTTTACGTTTATAGGCTACAGATATAATTTTGTATTTTATAATCTTCGTGTGATATACCATTTTGTAAGTATTTTTTTATAATTAATTGTTTAATAATAATACTACTATTTTAATAGAAATAATTTTACAATCAACTATAGAATTTAGTATAATAAAGTTTTTAGTATAATTTTAGTAATATTTTTAGTATAAATTTAGTATAATAAAATAAAAACTATTTATTTGAAAATAAAACCAAATCAAATAATTTAATTCTAATTACACCAAATCACATAATATTAAATTATTTCTTATAATTATAATTTATAATTTATTACTTTATTAATACAAAATATATCCAAATATAATCAATAGTAATTTAATGTATAGACGTGTCAAGTCTGTTCTGGTGTTAATAAAACTGAATAACGTATTGACAGTGACTAAATACTAAAAATTAGATTTTTAATATTATCCGTGATAATTTCATGCTATTGGTTACTACTTTTTAAATTTTAATGCAACCAACTTCTTAAGTTGATAGTGGTATTATGATCATTTAATAACGAATATCGTAGTTATATTTACAGTTTTCCGGAAATCACGAAATTTTAATTTATTATATTTGTCCGTGGCTCTACCAACATCCTACCTATTTTCAATATTTTAGAACTTTTATCCGTGAATATTTAAATTTAAATTTTAGTTCAGTAAAATATATATTTGTTTGGCTGTTTGGGTTAATACTAAACACTTATATTAATAAGTTTAAAATAGTAACAGGTAAGTGTATAGAAATTTATAAAAGAGGTGTATAGATTTACATAAGTGGTAAGGACTCCAATCAGGGCCGTTCTTAGGATTTGGGAGGCCCAGGGTGAAAATACTTGTAACACTTTTTAGCTATTATATCTGCCTATAACCATATAAGGACATCAATCACTTTTATCACATAAATAATTTAGTAGGCATCTCACTAATTACAATTTAAAATAAGGGTAATTTTTTATAAAATTTTATAATCTAGGTAAAGAAAATAAAATAATTTTACAGTAGAATTAAATAACATGTTTTTTTTTATTTACTCATCATCAATAATTCATTAATCGTCACTTATTGATATTTATACAAATTCATTTTAATTTGATAAAATAAAACACAAATGAAAATACTAAAAAATACAGTAAAAATCATTTTGTTCATCAAAAATTATTTTGTTTGGCTTTTATTTCTGTAAACTTTTTAATAATATAGTTATAGTTTACATTTTCACAAAAAAGTCGGTCGGTGGCCGATTATTCGCTATCCGCATCGTCTGTTGTGTTGTGATTACAGTAATGTTATTATTTGATATTTACTAATTATATAGAACATACAATTTAGATGCTACGAAAATAAACCATTTTTAAAACCAATTTTACTACTTTTTTTTAAATGCGAGACCCCAAATTTAAGCAAAATGCGTGAGACCAAGAACCTGGGCCCTGCTCGCCTACCCCTAAGGACGTCCCTGACTCCAATACCTCCAACAAAATATCAACCTATCTCATTTCACATTACCTTAGTTCTAGTAGTTTCTTATAAAAATGCTACCTGCTTGAAATTAATAAACCTAGTTTAGTATAAAAAACTGTTTTGAATTCGTATTAGATATTAATTTGATTATAGATTTAAATATTTCACTTTAAAGCAAAATTTTTTTTCAATTTTTAGGAGCTCAGCCCTCTATAAAAAAAATCATGTTTTTTCTGGTTTACTAAATACCCGTATTAACCAATATTACGGTTATTAAAACCCAAACATTGGTTTACATATTTTATTCCAGTGTTTGAACAGCCGACTACATCCAGCACTCAAAACCCGAAACCCCAATAAATGATTCTGATACAAAGCACTGCTTTTGAACATTTTGTACTCTTGCACAATGCATTTAGTAATCTGGAATAAAAAACCTTCCTAGCCATTGAGAACACACGCATACTGTCTTCTATAATAGGTGTTTACTATTATTTTAATCTATATTAACTAAATTAGTTTTAATTTAAAGTGGTTGAATTTAATTATATTACGTTGGGATCTTATGTGAGCAAATTCTTAAAATCTTTTTAGTCTTACAAACATAAAAGGTTTGATTTTTGTTGTAGGACGTTTTATGCTTTGTGTGATTATTATCATTTAGCATTTTAGCTGCACTCTGGTGATTATATAGTTAAATTAGTTTTTATTTCGAAAAATAAACTTCTCTTAACACATTTAAACAGTTATATTTAAGTTATCCTTAAACGTTATGTACTCGAATATTATAGTAATAATATTATATTAATTAATAATAACAATAATATTATATGTGAAGACATTATGCATAAAGTTTAAACACTATACACTACCTATTGTAAGTACATTTTAAGTGATTCTAAAAAAATCATTTTTTGGTGAGAAAACTAAATAAATAATAGAAATTTAACTAATTTTAAATTTATCTTTTTTTTTATTATATTTTGCTATTTTGTAATTTGGCATTTAAATACTCGTTTCGTTTGTTATTGTGTTAAAGTATAAAACACACAACCATAACAATAAATGTTTAATAAGAATACATTTCACCTGTAGCCTGCTGTACCAATAACCGAAGGGTTAGATCCGTTGACTTTATTGACTGATGACACTCAAGTGGCGATTTGGAATAATGAAGGGTTACCCAGTGATCGTATGTCAACAGAAAACGCAACTATATTATCAAATTCTGATCGTTGGCCGTTAATGATCGACCCACAAGTATTACATTCAATTTTTTTTTTTATTTATTTATTAGCCTTAAGTAGTGTGTTCATTAATATGAAAACTCAAATTAAATGTACATTATTTTTGTTTTAGGTATATTATTATGTATTATAATTTATTAATATATTTATTGGTGAATTAGCTTAAAAAATACCTTCCTTATAAAAGATTAGTTTAATACATTTAATATATATATATATAATAATATACCTACAATGTATATTACGAATATATTGATATTCATTATTAATTTTTTGCTGCATCAAATATGGTTGATTTTTCCTATTTGAATGTGTAATCAGCATTTTGTGAAACATTAAAATATTAAAAACAAATAGACATAATATACCGAATAATGCATCGATAAAGATATTTTAAAAATGCTAATAATAGGTAGGTAACTATTAAAATAAACAATACATTTGTTTTATTTATTTATTATCTATATTCTATGTAGTATGTACATCCAATATTGTATAATAATATAGTGTACGCAATTTATTTTTTAGTTGCAAGGGGTTAAATGGATCAAACAAAAGTACGGAGAAAATTTAGTTGTGTTGCGTTTAGGACAGAAAGGTTCAATGGAAGAGTTAGAAAAAAGTATAACAACGGGGAAAATTGTTTTGCTCGAAAATATTGAAGAAAATTTAGATCCTGTTTTAGATCCTTTGTTAGGTCGAAATCTCATAAAAAAGGGAAAGTAAGTAGGTACCATTAGTGTGCAACATAATTTATGATCTGACTAAATATGTTCTAGATATTTAAACTGTTGTATTAATATTTAAATTTATTTTTTTTATCTCATATAGAGCCATTAAGATGGGAGATAAGGAAGTTGAATACAATCAAGAGTTTCGGCTTTTACTCCATACCAAACTTGCTAATCCACATTATAAACCTGAAATGCAAGCTCAAACGACTTTGATAAATTTTACTGTTACGAGAGATGGTTTAGAAGACCAGCTACTTGCCGAAGTTGTAAAAGCCGAAAGACCTGACTTGGAACAACTCAAAGTAATTTATATATTTTTTTTTGGTATTGGTTGATGTAAATATAATTTAACCATAATGTTATACTGTTGTTAGGCTGAATTAACTAAGCAACAAAATGATTTTAAAATCATGTTGAAAAAATTAGAAGACGATTTACTCTCACGTTTATCCTCAGCAGGAGGTATGCTATATTTTTTAAAATAGATGCCTAATTGCTTATTAGTTATTACTTGTTGTTAAAGACTTGTACAGTTATATTTGTTTAAAATGCAAGGCACTACGTAATGTATATTAAATATATTTCTATATCACTACACCTAAAACATTTTACTAGCTTTTCAAAGGTTACATATCTACTTCTCAGAAAATTAAATATGCAAATGACACTTGCCTACATTGTACGTATTACGGATAGGTATAGGTATCTATGTATGTCCAAATAATGGAACTCCTGATTACTGACGTCACTGATTACAAAAATTGTAGGCAGCGGTAAACAGAGAAATATAAAAATCATTATTGGTTATTACTTATTATACTTAGCTTATACAATTAAAGTAATGTCTGTAGAGATGAAAATAATAATTAGCATATTTGAACAAAGAAGCTTACAGTGCTTACACTATTATAGGTTTACAGAAATATGTTATTTTAAATGCATTATAATTATTATATAATCCTAACACTAAAATAATTTAAGTAACATTGTAGAGAATGGAGATCCAGGAAGAACAAAATATATCAGAAATTAATAAATAACAATTATTTTTGTACTCATCTCACAACATAGAAAATTAGGTATAAATAATTTTACACTATTTTTGCAATCTATGCTAACTTTAATTTTTAATCTTTTTGTACATCAATTATTGTTGTATATCACTTTATACATAGGTATCTACATGAATACATCACACATATTACTTATAGGTAGTTAAAACAAATTATGAAAAATACGAACCTTAATGTTTAACCAATTTTCGCTTACAGTTTTTTTAATATTAAACGATGAACGTTGAAATTACCTTACCTACTAAAAGACGCACAACAAAATAGGGTTATCTTAAAAGAAAGAACGTTGCCGATTGAAAGGAATACCAAAATTATAAAACTTAACTCTAATAGAATAACATTCGCTAATTTTTATTTACTTAATATTTTTCTATCAACCTGAGTATAATTAAACAATTTTGTATATTATGGCACAAAATATTTTCATTTTAAAGACAACATACTGAGTGACACGGCGTTGGTTGAAAATTTGGAAACAACTAAAAGAACTGCCGCAGAGATACAACAGAAAGTCGCCGAGGCGAAAATCACATCGGAAAAGATTGACGAAGCCAGAGAACATTATAGACCGGCAGCCGCTAGAGCTAGTCTGTTGTATTTCATACTCAACGAACTGAACACGATTAATCTTGTCTATCAATTCTCGTTAAAGGTGAAAACGCTCCGCAAAAATCGATTCAAATACACGCATTTAAATAACACGATATATATTTTATTTTTATCGAAATCTGTAGGCTTTCAGCGTAGTGTTTAACAACGCCATTGAAAAATCCGTACCAGCAGAAAGTGTATCGCTGAGAGTGAACAACTTGATCGATTGTATCACCTATTTCGTCTTCGTGTACACTTCTAGAGGGCTGTTCGAATGCGACAAACTGATATTCGCGTCGCAAATGACATTCCAAGTAAGCGAGATCGTGAAAATAAATATTATTATAAATAATAAATATAGTACGCAGTCATAGATTAAACAATATTATAGTTATATTAGATATCTAAATAAATTATTATTATTGTTTATTTATTATACAAATGTCCAGAGACCAAGATTAATCTATACAATTTAAATAGCATTAAATTGACACTTAACGCCCAGGCTATACTAAATGCGTATAGTTTGTTATCGACCTATTTTTTTTTTTAATAGAATGAATTTATGATAAATAATAAATTTAGTTAAATCAAATAATTGTTTTCATAGTAATAGGTTCAATATTTTAATAATATATTATAATATTAATAATATTCGATTTCAGTTTTTCATTTTTCAATGATCAATATCAGTTTTAAGTTACACATTTAAATTTAAAATTAATACTATCAAAAATGATGTGTGTCTATTATCACGTTTTGGAACAGAAAAATTGTAAACTTTGTGGGTGATTTCTGTTGAAGAATTGGATCTAGTAGTACCTTTATAGTTCAAAACTAAAAAAAAATACAGACCAACATGAATATTTACGCATTATTTTTTTGTTAGCATGTTTGATTCTAAGTAAATAAACTTGAACAATTAATTAGTTATTTATACAAAAATTCAAAAAATTAATACATTATTACAATTTTTTTTTTTTTTTTTTAAAGAGCGAAGTTAAAATTTTTATAAACTAAGTCAAAATCACAACTATTTACAAATTATTTTATAGTTAAAAATTAATTAAATTTTTTTTAATACTTTAGACTTAAAAATATAAGAAAAGGTTCACATCAGAAGTTTTTCTTACTAGAGTTTTAAAATGTTAGTGTTTAGGCACCAAAACCACGTTATTTTGTATAACAAAAATTAATTTAAATTTAAATTTTGACAAAATTGTATTTTCAAACAAAATAACGATTTTAATTATTTTGTTGTAAGAAAAGAATAATAATCGTAGTGATTTAAACCTTTTCTTCATTATGTATATTATTATTTCATATATAAAATCAAATTTTATAATTTTAAGCTAATTATACAATTATACTACGAGTCTATTCCTACGTTTTACGGTACCCGGTATTGATTAATAAAATTAAATAAAAATATATTTACCAATTACAATAGTATAATATGACGACATAGTATAATAAGCAATGTTTTTGGCAAAAATTAGTTTAACCTATTGTATAGGTAGAAATTTAATTTCTTATAGTTCTATAAATCTATTATAATTATTAAATATCCTTAGAAATAGAAACTGACACACCGTTTTCGTCTAGAGCCGTTTTTCATAATGATTTATCATTGAATTAAAATTAAACTCGTACATTATAATTTACAGTAATCTACTTGATGAAGAGGTACCTAAACATTTATAATTATACTTCAGAGCTAGTTACTCTGGTTTTTTTATTTCGTTGTTAACTTCGAGTGTATCTCATTAACTTACTATAAATTATAATACAATATACTCCCTTACAGGTTTTATTTGTACCTTTTTGATCTGTATCGTTGCAACCCCCTATGATATTATGGATATTGAAATCACTCAAAATTATAAAAGAAGTGGGTTATTTATCGATAATATTTTGGACATATAGATAGTCGAGGATTTGTGAGTTAGATATATAAATATTGCAACTGGTTAGTTTGTATTTGACAGATATTCTTATGGCAACTGCTTCAAGATTTGTGACTAGGGTGATTTTATCACAGAAATATTGTGTATTTATAAAGGTTACCATTCCTCCACTAGCCCTAACATGATTTTTTCTGTTTTTATAAAAGGTTAAATAATTTTTTAGAGATCCTAATTTGTTGTTAGCAAAGTTGGTTTCTTGTATACATAGAGCTACTGAGGAGAACCTGTTAATTATTAATTTTATTTCGTCAATTTTTGAATAGAATCCATTAGAATTCCATTTAATGATTTGAAGACTGTTATTGTACATGGTTGACTTTAATTAAGTGTATTTGGTATTAAAATTATTAATGTAAAGACTGAGAATTTAACTAGGAGGTTTCATCATCATCACAGTCAAAACTTGTAATCTGACTGTAATTGAAGTTTTGAATTTTTTTTTAGTGCATTTGGTAGTCCGGTTAGACGATTTTTAGTGCTTTTAAATGTTATATCTGGGTAAATAGTTGAAATAATTTCTATAATATTATCTGAACTACTTAGGTATTCGATACATAAATTTTCGAGATCGCAGCAACCTTTTGCTCATTTGAATAAATCTTTTTCTTAAATTTCTAAAATTTTCTTAAATTGATTAATGGTTAATTTTTGGTGTGAATTAAACAGAATTTGAGTAAAATCTAAACATTCATCATTATTTGTATGTATTGTATCATTGGAGTTAGAACTAATCTCTACTTTTGGTTTTTCGTTTAAATTTCCTTTGGGGGTTTTTTAAAGGTTAAGTTCGACCGGCGAGTGTGTGGGGAACTTCATAGCTGATAGTAAGCTGTACGAGTGATAAGATTTTGCTGATGGTGACTGAAATGTAGTTATAGTTGATGGAGGTGAACGTTTAGTTGAAATAATAGACATTACCTTGGTATTTTTAGTAGCTGCCATTTTGAATTTATCAGCTAGTAAAGGATTTTTAGGCTGATCACAAGAAGTTACATTGCCACTATCAACCGCTTGGTTTAATAATGAAATATCGTTGTTCTGGGTGGTATAAGTGTCTTGAACATTGACAGTAAGTAACGAGAGAGATACGTTTTTTTCTACATTTGTAGATGGTAATAAGTCTATAAGGATTTCCATTTCCGTGTCGGTCTCATCGATAACATTAATTGGATCGGATATATTTTTACATTGGCTAGAGAAGTGACCAGTTTGGTGGCATTGAAAACAAGTTTCGGTATCATTAGTAATAAATATTCTGAATGCAGTGTCTCTATAGTAACAGTGATTGAGCTTGGTACTTTAGAAGTTTAGACACGCTATTTTGATTAATATATACTTGTCTTCGGAAGCTTAATTTATGGGAAAATTGTTCAGTTGCAAATTCAGCTTTTATGTGGGAAATTTGAAAAGTAGTTTTGATTCCTAGTTCATGGAGAGCGTTTATTATGAGTTGATTGGGAATGGTAGAGTAAACATTTGATAGAATGATTCTTTTAGAAGCATTTATAAGTCTACGAATAAAAATGTCTATTCCATTGATATGAATTAATGAATGAGTATTAAGTAAATTTTTCATAACGGCTTGGTTATTGAAAACAATGTAAAATCTGTTGTTTGAAAAACACGATACAAATTATAAGTTTTCAGCGGGTATAATTTTACTAATTGCGGTGATATATTCGATTTGTTTGATGTTGTTGATAGAATTAAAAACAATTGCTTGGTTCATTTTCAGTAATGTAGCATTGAAAGATATCTTTGAAAATGTTTTATTATTACTTGTGTGTTGGGAAGGACTGTTGGTATTATTTATATCATGAGTTGAAATAGGCTTATCACCCATTATGGTTTGAGATATTATTTAATTGGTGTAATTAATGCAATAACGATAATCATATTATCTGCATACTGAATTCAATAGTATGTTACTGCTATCGATAGCTATAAATGCGATAATATGCGAAACAGACGTATTGCACGGTCGGGTGGTGAACACGAACTGGTGTATTATTTATGTCGTGTGTTATGAGTTTGTACTCGTATTATCATCAAACATAACTTGTTACCATACATTATATAATTATTAAGCAATTAAAAATCCTGATTATTTGTTACATACCTACATCCATATTAGTTATAAGTTATATCTTGCATAGTTATATATGAATACACATCATATTTTATATGGTAGATATATTTAATACATAGGTCGGTCGTTCTACGAACGTATAAATATATTAAATATTCGCACGAAGTATTTTGGTAACCGGGCACGCTTGTTAAAATATTCTAAATTATAATATTATGCTCCCATACAATTATGTGTTTCAATGATTCATTTATAAAAAACAGCTTCAATATAGACATGACTTTAGTCGTATGAGTAGCTGATAACAATAAAAAATGTTTTATATGGCTTTTGGCTTTATATGTATGTACTGTGTAGCAGTGGCGACTCGAAGGAGATATATTTGAAACACGTGATTCATAAAAATATTATTAGGTGGATGATTTGTTATGAAAATAAGTATAGGGGTAATACAGGGCTTCCACAATTAACTGCATATTAACCTACTAATGAAATACTCATTAATTGGCCATTAAAGTAACAACCTATAAATTCACTATTTGGAGTGCAATGAGAAAAATATTAAGGTTGAGTAGTATAAACATAATAAATGTGAGTCAAGGAAAAAAAGTTCAAGTCGCCACTATTGTGTAATGTGTAGGTATTGTTATATTTTATAAAAATAAAGTTGTCGATAAAAATCGGAGAATTAACATTGTAGATAAATAATCACATAGAATTTTTAAGTTTATTATGTGTTTGTGAAAGCATTATAAAATGTAATTATATACTAATTAATTTTATTTATAATAATTTGGCTTATTTTAATATAATGAATACGAATATTAGTTGATATTTTATATTATGTAAATTAAGTATAAATAACAAAGTTACTCATAATATTATCAATCATTTGAGATATCAAAATTGGTTCTCAATTTATTTCTATATTTATATCTTTACAATAAAAGTTAATAAAAAAAAAAAAATGTATTACAGATATTATTAATGAGTGAAGAAATAGCTCCACAAGAGTTAGATTTTTTCTTAAGATTCCCGACAGCTCAACATATTAGCAGTCCAGTAGAATTTTTGTCTAATTCAAGTTGGTCAGGCGTTAGAAGTTTGTCGACTAAAGACGAATTCAGGTATTTTAAAAATGTCTAATTAGATCGAACAGTTAAATGTTGGAATAATAGTTTCTAAAATTATCACAATATTGTATTTATATATTTTTTTTTTAGAAATTTAGACCGTGATATCGAAACATCATCAAAAAGGTGGAAAAAATTTGTTGAGTCGGATTGTCCAGAACGCGAAAAGTTTCCTCAAGAATGGAAAAATAAAGTCTCATTACAAAGACTCATGATGATGAGGGCATTACGACCAGACCGAATGACTTATGCTATGTCGTTAGTATTTCGATTTGTTCTTTTTATGGATTTTAGTTTTTATTAAAATATGTTTGATAATCAAATCGAATTTGAATTATTTTATATGAGGTTAATTAATTACGATCTATTTTTTTAAGAGTGTTTATTGAAGAAAAACTTGGTTCAAAGTATGTAGAAGGCAGGAGCGTAGAATTTGCAAAGTCGTTTGAAGAAACTAGTCCAACAACACCGATTTTCTTTATTCTTTCCCCAGGAGTGAATCCGTTAAAAGTAATATTCTAATAATTGATTTATTTTGACTATTACTGTTTTAATGTACCTATACATTAATTTTATTTCTATAATATAGTGTACACTGAACATATTATTACGTTTATTCTATTATTACTTATTCAGGATGTCGAAGATTTGGGACATAAACTAGGAATTTCAACTACATTAAACAATTTTCACAATGTGTCGTTAGGTCAAGGCCAAGAAGTCGTCGCCGAAAATGCAATGGAAATTTCAGCACAAAATGGCCATTGGGTCGTTCTTCAAGTACATATTAATATATTATTATTTAAAAATATTACGATTATGCTAGAAATAAATAAAAAACATTCTAATATTTAAATAATAATTATCTTTTTATTGAAAAAATAAAAAAAAAATACGTAAATTTTATACTTATATTAATACCCATAATCTTATGTAATTACGCACTTGGTGATAATTTTTGTACCAAAGTTTGCTCTACTGTTATATCAATTTTTCGGTTTTTCACAATCGTTTATAGACCTAATTGTTTTTTTACACATTTCAAATAATACGTGCATAAAAATTAAAAATATATTATATTTAAAAATTATTTGAAAAAACTGGTAGGAATGTGTTGATAAAAACATTATTTTTTTGATTTTTCGCATTTAAAAAATAATTTATTATAAGTTAGAATTATTACAATTAATATATAATACGGCGTTTGGATAGGCAATTCCGGGTACCGTCTTTGCTATGTGACGATTTTTTTTCGGTTATAGCCACCAATGTTATCCAAACTCGCCAAAATGCATAGAGTAGCACTGTGGAAACGCTCTAACTCATAATAAATAATTTTTCAATTAAATATTATAAACAAGGAAAAATGTCAGTCAAAATGTGTTTTAATATAATATTTAACATAATAATCGCATAGTATTATTTATGTTCAAATTATAATTATCACTAAAATGTAATTTTAAGTATTCATAATATTTTGACTGTTTCATTACACAAACTACTTAAGCTTCTAACATTTTATAGAACATAAAAAAATATAAATGTTTACCGAATGAAATTTAAGTATAAACTTATTTCAAAAGTCTTATTTTAATTATTTTATTATTTTTTTTTTTAAATTTCAGAATATACATTTAGTGAAAAAATGGTTACCGACGCTGGAAAAGAAAATGGAACTATTCGGGGACATAGCTCATCCAAACTATAGGCTATTTTTAAGCGCTGAACCGGCAGCTACAGCATCGGCACACATTATTCCACAAGTAGTTACATTTTTTTTTTTAGCAGTTTAAAATATTGATCGAAATTACATGCGTTATACCAGACATCGATATTATATACACTAAAGATTAATTATTAATAACTGTTATATAATTGTTTTACATTCTATAAATTTAGGAAATACTCTTTAAAAACGTCAACTTATCTAACAAATTTCAAATTGAAGAAATCCAAAATTATTAAAAAAAATTTTGACCAAAAATGTTTATAATTCACTGCTGTATAAAACCAACAGCTTTATTTCTCTTAAATGTATATACAAAAAAATTATACTTAATACTTATTTAGATTTTTCGTTAATATAGGTAGCTAAGGCATATTTAAGACTATTAAAAAAATGACAGGGTAATATTTATTGTTTATAATAATATTGTCGGTGTCACTGTGTTAGGGAATTTTGGAATCGTGTATCAAAATCACAAACGAACCGCCGACGGGTATGCAAGCCAATTTGCACAAGGCGCTAGAGAACTTCAATCAAGAAACACTGGAGATGTCGTCCAAAGAAGCCGAGTTCAAAGCTATTCTATTTTCACTTTGTTATTTCCACGCCGTAGTTGCTGAACGCAGGAAATTCGGTGCGCAGGGCTGGAATAAGATCTATCCGTTTAACGTCGGTACGAATAACCATGCGAAAAGTGTAGAGTGGCGGTCGGTCGTGGACGATGCCTATGCACGCACAACCATTATTGAAAAAAAAACTGTTTTCTCACCGTGTCATTTTCCATCCAGGTGACTTAAATATCAGCGTTAGCGTGCTGTTCAACTATTTGGAAGCGAATAACAAAGTTCCGTGGGAAGACCTGCGGTATTTATTTGGCGAAATTATGTACGGTGGCCACATAACAGACGATTGGGATAGAAAATTGTGTATATCATATTTGGAGGAACTTATGCAGTCTGATCTGGTAGATCAATTTTGATATTTTACTTGATTGATATAAGTATATAACATCGACCGACAACCATAGTCCATAATATTATATTTAATTTAAGAGGATTAGCAAAAGCATTATAGTAGACACTTTTGTTGCTTAAATTTCCTAATTGTTTTCACTTTTTGTGAATTAAAAATATTACGAAAATTAAAAAATAAACTATTATAGTTTTGTCATAAGTTATTGATAAAACATTAACATTGTTTAGATTTCATTCAATTTATAAAATTTTTTTTTCTTAACAACAAACGTGCATTTTGTATTATATGTACATTTCTATAATATGTCAATACGACTCTACTTTTTGGTCGTCACACTACCTATTTGTTTTTTAATGGAACCAATGTTATTGACACCATATATTGAATTTTTATACGAAAAGCTACTTCAGAAAGATTTAAAGTATACAGTTTTATATTACCTTGATTATGTTTTACAATAGTCTTAGAAAATACATTTTTAAAATTAATCTGAATTTAGCTTTGTTTTTTTTATTGTGTGTGTGTTAAGCTTAAAAACGTAAAATATAATATTTCTTTTTTGAATTTGAGAATCCCTTAAATGGAATATTAATGATTAAGCAATGCATGTATATATATTCTATTCAAGGATCGTGAACCACTCTTTTTGACCACTCCTCTTGTATACGATATACAATATATTTCCTTATGATAACTAACGAGTCCCTGACTTAGGTTTTAACTATTTACGATCGACATCGAATCGAATTATCTTACTATATACCTCGTTCAGGTCGACGGTGATCTTCACCTCGCTCCGGGTTTCGCAGCACCACCAAACACGGACTATCAAGGTTATCATAACTACATCGACGAAGCCTTACCTGCCGAGAACCCTGTGCTTTATGGCTTGCACCCCAATGCTGAAATTGGATTCATGAGTACAACGTCCGAGAATTTATTTCGCACGGTATTCGAAATGCAGCCACGGGAAGCTGGTGCGATTGGAGGTACGAACGTCACCAGAGAAGACAAAGTAAGCGTCTCAGAATATTATTTATAATATAGGTTATATTGTTACAAACTCCGTCTATAATGAACCCGAAATCTTAACACAATATAATATCAAGCTAAAGCGGGTGCAAAATTAATTGATCTTGACATTGCAAGTATAATATAGTTTTATGTCAAACTCTCGCCAAATATTCCTATCATATAAAATATATAACGGTGTAGAACAAAATAGAATAATGTTAACAGATGTGGAAGAGTAACCGAAAAATTGTTAATGTTTTATTTGTTTTTATTATTATGTTTTCTTTTTAGGTAAAACAGATTGTCGACGAAACGTTAGAAAAATTACCTGAGGAATTTAACATAAACGAAATGATGGGTAAAGTCGAAGAAAGGACACCTTACGTGATTGTAGCTTTTCAAGAGTGTCAACGGATGAATTTTCTAACTAGCGAAATGAAACGATCTCTGAAAGAATTAGAACTTGGACTTAAGGTAAACGTTTAAATTACAATATGTATATGATTGACTGTCAAAATCAATTATATTTTCAGGGCGAATTAACCATTACTTCGGACATGGAAGACTTGGAAACCGCCTTGTTTCTGGATCAGATCCCTCTGGTGTGGACGAATCGAGCTTATCCGTCTCTGCTTGGACTTGGAGCGTGGTTTTCCGATCTTTTGCTACGTATTAGAGAGTTGGAAACGTGGACCACAGATTTTGTCGTGAGTATGCGTAAATACTATTATATTATATGATTTGTATGGGAATATTGGATTTATTTTTTACGCACAAAAAACGAAAACTACTTGTTGACTTGTCGTCCAAAAAATAAAAATGAATAGAAACTTTTTACGTTACAATAAATCTTATAACTAATACAATGTACCTACCTATATTATGTCATAATATGATATAATATAACGAGGTGCGAAGTGGAAATTTGAGTATCGCTCAAAATTGATAGTGCATTAAGCACCACTCGTCAAAACTTTAAACACGTATTAAATTATAGTTGTTATTAGTTCAAAAAAAATAACCGTTCGATATTCGACATTTTTATAAAAGTATTTATTTTTCTTTAGATTAATTTATTTAAATTACAGGTCACTCATCATTTAAAAACCACATATCTCAATCAATAAAATGTTTTCACAATTGTGACAAAATAAGGACTATAAAATATATGCAACTCAAAATTAATATGTATCTTATTTTTCCCTAAAATGTAATAATATTGTTTACTTTTCAATAGAATTAGCGTTAACTGATAAAAAAAATCATGTGTGTTAGATGTTAGTTACAAATAATTTACTATTATTTGACAGATACTATATTATAACAATATGTATTTTTATACCTAGTAATTGCAATATATTATTACAAATACAAATAAAGAAATTGTTAACATTCAAGGTTCCCACGTCAGTTTGGCTTTCTGGATTTTTCAATCCACAATCGTTTTTGACAGCGATTATGCAGAGCACAGCGAGGAAACACGAATTGCCTCTCGACAAAATGTGTCTCCAGTGTGACGTGACAAAAAAGCATAAAGAAGAATTCAGGTAAGCAATTCGGGTCATAATTATAATTATTCTCGACACGTGTGCCTCAAATACAACTGTCGACCAAATACAAACGTAATTTATTACCGAATATTATACTTATCGATGATGATTTTTCAGTGGAGCCGCAAGAGACGGGGCTTACATTCATGGACTTTTCATGGAAGGCGCCAGATGGGATATAATGCAAGGGGTGATAATGGAATCTAAGCTCAAAGAGTTATTCCCTCAAATGCCGGTGATTAATGTCCGAGTAAGTGTAAATACGTTCTAATAAGTAAATTCGTTAGACAATTCATAGACTACCCAATGTCTAATATGCAATTTTGTGTAAACATATATAACTAATAACTTATAGAACAATCGACCGACAATAATATGTAAAATAGTAATTTTACATTTAATATAATTTTTAATTTATATTCTCATTTTAAGAATCTACCCATAATGAATATTGACAATATATATAATGTATATTTTGTAAAATAATAAAATAAAATAAGACTAAAAATACGATTGTAGGTTATAGTTTATATGGGTTTATTCGCCGATAAAATGAAATAGTAGATGGGCCATATCGGTCTGTTAACTGCTCTTATTAAGGAACTTCAGAAAGAACAATTTAAGGTTGATGGAGATATCGAAGCTTTTATTCGAAGAACTCCAAGACCACATCAAACAAATGTTCAGAAACAACGTGAATAGAGCTTGAAGACGACTTTTAATTATCGTGAAGGTAAACCTTATACTCTAAACTAAAGAGTATCTTCAAGGTATTGCTCACAACCTAAACATACAATATACACAACCATACACAACCTATAATCATATTTTTAGTCTTTTTAGTAATTTTTATTTAATTATTTTACGAAAACATTATACCTGTATTATTACAAATATTTATTATCAATATTACTAACGTTGTCAATATTCATTTTGGACAGATTTTTAAAATGAGAATATAAGTTTAAAATAATATTAAATTATTGCTTTAAGTATTATTGATGATATTTTGGTTGTCGATCGATTGTCGGTCGATTGTCCATCTCTCAACTTATAATTACGGTTAAAACGACGTACGTCTAGTCAGCTATAGTTTGTTTTGATGATATCCAGAAATATAATATATAAATATATATATATATATATATAATTTTAATTTTACATTTTTTTTTCTTACGTGATTTATTGTAAATCTCTTATGTTGAATTTGTAGGCGATTACACAGGATAAACAAGACTCGCGGAACGTTTACGAATGTCCAGTGTACAAAACTAGAACAAGAGGACCGACGTATGTGTGGACATTTAGTCTTAAAAGCAAAGATAAATCATCCAAATGGACATTAGCTGGTGTCGCACTTTTGTTACAGTTATAAATTCTAACAATAGATATCATTAAATAATCTATTTATCAAAGGGTCAATACGTCATATATTATTATAGCAATAGATGATCACTCAAAGCCTAATATCACAAACTTGTTATCTATACTTAAGTTATTATTTTTATTATAATCATTATTAAACACCTAATTATATTATGGAAATGATATTATATTTGGTTATTTATTTTGGAATGAATATGTAATAATTAATAATATTATGACATATTGATTGAATTTAATGACAGTGTTAAATTCAACTTCATTTCAGTCTAGAAAAAAATAATTTTAACGGATTGTATTATACTTGTATATGATAACAATAATTCTGTGATGTCAAACTAAAGGATCAATCATAATTTCAAACAAATCATTTATATAGTTTATATATCAATATGCTAGTTTGATTCTTATAAATAGGGATTGGAATTATATGTTCTAAAAACCTTTGAAATATATCTACACTGCAAAATATCCATTAATAGCTGTGTTTTATTTAAATATATATGCCCCTAAAAATAAGAAATATGCATATAATGAATCAATAATACATAAATCAAAATTACGTGTTGATATTTATTTTATTTCGGTTTTGTTAAAAACAATTCATTTAAAGTATTACAACATTTTTTTTATTTTATGATATTTCAATTCAAAAGTAACTAAAAACATTTGATGAGAACTCGCTATTTTACGAATGAATATCCAATTTCATCAACATTTAAAATTCATCCAATCATAAAAAATATTAATAGAATAACACTCAACTTTTTATTTTAATTCCTTTAACAACATTTTATATAATTATATAGAATCGTGTATTTCATTTACAAACCTTATGTGGTATGAATATTACAATTATATTTATATTTATTAATTTTTGACTAAAAAATGATATACACATTTTCGGAATATATTGAATTTCGTTACGAATTTCGTCAACATTGTAACTTCAGTGACTCTCAAAAAAAAAAATTATTGTAGATTTACGCTCAATTTGTTTTTGTGTTAACAAATTATGAAAAACATTGTATTAAATTTTCAAATTTATTACTAACATAGTTTTTCTTCGTTAAAATTTTACATTTAAATTTAAAAATTTAAAATTTTTTTTTTTGTTAATTAAAATAAATAGTTACATATTAAATCAAAAATTAATAAAAATATATTTCATATGCTCTTTATTAATTTCTAACATATTTATGAATGGCAAAATAATTTTAGTAACTGATGTACCCAGTGTCCTTTATTTAGGACACTATGTTATGTACGGTAATAAATAAGTAAATAACAATAAAATGTGTACTCCAGTTCGTAAAATATGTTTACCATACACTAATTAAATAGATTTTATAAAAGTGTTTACAAATTTAAGATAAACAAAATAATTTTTACTTACTTTGAAAATGACGCCATGATGATTGATAAATACACAAACAAACAGAAATTGTTTAAAAATAATAAAATCAGTTCTAATGAACGAAATGAATGTTTCTATGAAAAATACACTGTCACGTTATACATAACAGTTCAGGGAAAACAATTCTAAAAACAGATTCGATAACAAATATTAAAACTGGTGTTCTACATATAGGTCACTGGGCATGAATGGGCATTTAAATTTTTTTTTACCATTTTTATTTCATGTTAATCCATTCCATTACCTATCTAATTTCATCCACATTTAAACTTAAAATGTCTATAAAAAAAAACTATGTTAACATTTTATAAATTTTCAACTTAAAAATAATTTACAGTTCGTGCTCAGACACCGTATAGTCCGCACGTACGTGTCTTGCACACTGTACAGTCTGCACCTAGTGTCCGCACACCGCTACCTGCGCCCGATAACATAGTCGTTAGTGCTTGCCGTCGCGCCCGTTTCACTGCGTTATCAAGCTGTTGGTAATGTTTAATTTATCTTACGATCCAAGTTCAACATCATTAACTCCCTATCGAAATCACCATGGATAACAATCGACCAAACAATCCT